>JAQQSZ010009532.1:0-12751 GCA_028646595.1 Phalanger gymnotis
AGCTGAAACTCAGAGAGGCTAAACAATTTTTCCAAGATCACACAGAGAGGACCTAAACACAGTTCTTTTGACTCCAGTTTCTGTGTTCTTTCCTTTACCTCTGTTTGCTTTTGAAATCCTACCACTAGTCGCCTTGAATTATTGGTTGGCATCATTGAGTTTTAATTTATATTATTAAATATAGCAGCAAAAGTTGTTCAGTGCCCGAAGACAGAGAAATGTTTTCTTTTTGAAACTCTACAACACCAGGGGTTGTAGAAGGTGGTATTTTCTTTGGAGAAAAAAGGAATCCAAACATATGGGGCAAAGGATTCAGGTAAGCATGCATATTTGTGGGCAGCCTGCATATCAATGCTACTTTAGGCTTCCAAAGAAAAAAGCTGAGCTAAATCACTGAGAGAGAAGTTGCATGTGATAGTGGAAAGTGGAGTTGGAAGACGATTGCGATAGGATTAATTGAGCAAGTCATTTAATCTCTCCAAGCATCAGTTTCTTTTTCTGTGAAATGGGCACTATAATAACTGAACACAATGCTCAATTTATAGTGACTTCGTGGGTATTAAATTAAAGAAATAATGTATATAAAGTATAATAATGAAAACCTTGAACTCATTATAAGATTGTACTATTATTCAGTCAACAGCCAACAATTTGAATGCCTACTACTATAACATTTCCCCAGATATCTGGCCCCCTCAACATTCTGTTCATTTTCTCTTGGCAAAGTAGTGAAGAGACAAGTGGAAGATTTTCTGGTTTTTATGCTGTATTTGAATACAGAAAATGTTTATGTTATCCAGACACTAATTACATTGCCCTTCAGTACAAACATCAATCATTCATACACTTTGAATATTCTCATTGAGTTGGTTGTTTGTGTTAAAACAGCATTTAGTTATTTGAATGCCTAAGAAGGAACCTGTATAAAGGTCTTTTTTTCTGGATGTATGAGAAATGAACTTTTCCCCCCCTTCTAACCTATTGGTTATTATAACTGCCTTGCTATTTCATGTTTCATATTGCTGGGAACATACGACCTTGCAATTGCAATCTCTAACCCATTTTCTATTTATTCCCTATCTCATTGCTGAGATTCCAAGGTCAACACTTGGCTCCCCTTGAAGGTAAGGATGAAGAGTTAAAGTGGAAAAAAAATACCTATAAGGGAAGCGCAATACTTTCTATAACAATGGCATCAAAATACCTTACATAACAAGCATGCTATTCTAAACTGGGAATTTTAAGCCTGATAGCAATAGGATAGCAGATTCTTGGATAAACAAAGAAAATAGTAAAATATTATAAATGCAATCTGATGGGAGGGACAGGGGGAAGAAATAAATATACCCTAATGTTCAGTGTCTTTCCTCATACTGATTTATATGCTTATGGAGACATGTTAACCTTTCCAGGTATTACTATGACGATGCTCTAAGTAGTATTAAAAAGTTAATGCAACCTTCTGGCTTATGTGTGTGTGTGTGTGTGTGTGTGTGTGTGTGTGTGTGTGTGTGGATAGAGAGCTGGGAGAACATGTAAAAGTCATGCAGATCTTAGTTATAATTCTAGAGACAATAAAATGTTATGATAGATTTTAAAATACATGCAAATATAATATCCATATAACTCAACTTTAAATTTTTAAAAAAGCTAGTTACTTATACTTACAAACAAAATAGTAATGATTTATTGAAAGACAGAAGGATTTGAGTCATATAAATTAGGATTTTTTAGATTATGAAATAGAAGTTGTTTTGCAACTATTTCAAGGAAATAAGTCAACCAGAATATGCTAAGATATTTAAAAATTAGTGGGTCTATGGTATCTGTAATCAACACCATCACATTTGAAAAAATGAGAGTGAATACTAAAGAAGATAAAGGGGATATTTGGGGTGGTAGATAAGAGATAATGCTGCTAATGTGTTAACAAGAAAGTTTATTTTTAGAAAGAAAAATGTCCCATCAGAATTTGAAATTTTGTGTTCTTTTCAAGAGGCTTTCTATATTTGCCATTCCATAAATGGTTCCCTGGTAACCCAAAAAATTGCCTTCCCCAGGATTCCAATTGAGGTATAGGTGGAAACTGTCTACTCTAGGAATGCTGACTATTATAGCTTTAATGCAGCCTTGCACATACTTTTTCAAAGATCATGAGGCCTGCAACAATTATTTTTGGCTTCAAGACATTGTATTAACTACAACTATATTGATTGGTGACATTTCTCTTCCCAGGACAATCCCATCATTTTGCTATACTACTGGTCAAGAGAGTTGAAAAAATGTATCTGAAAATTTTTCCACAAACATAATTTTTATTGATGAAAACTAAATTAAATAGAACCAGGAAGGAGAAACAGAGTATTAAGTTATTTTTAGGAACAGAGCCCAAATTTAATTGCCTCTAGAGCCTGATATTTCTCTTCTTCCTTCATCTCCCCTCACCACATTCTCTTACGCATTTGACATCTGAATGGATATTTTATCTCATGGTCATTTTAATTAAAAATTTCATCTTAATTTTTTGATCCAATTACTTATTTTACCATACTATCTGAAGAGGAAAGTAATCTTTCCTGATATTTTTTACTTTTGTCATATTCATACATTAATAAATATGGTGAATATTTAGTTTTACAGAGGGCTATATATAAACACTTTTATTTGGACCACAACTGAGGTAATTGAGAATCACAGTCATCTCAACATATGGCCTGAGCCACTAGCACAGATAGGTAGTGGGAGTACCCTCCCCTCCTTAGCTTCCATTGCTTAGTTCCTACTAGGTTCTGGATGCCTCCTACTGGCTGGATGCTGAACACCGCATAGAATCCTTTACCAAAGGTAATCAATAGCCTTGATCCACAATGACCTTCAGGTCTTCTAAGACCTTCTCATCTATGATTGATGGATGATTGTTATTCACACCACTTGAATAAGCAGAGATTTAGAAATTATAATCTTTATGATAAGATGGTAGACCACTTTGCCTTGCCATCTGTCCTACCATTGCACTTTAAGGTCCACTGGACCTTTTTATCCCCCCCGCTACTATGCCCTGTGGAGCCCTGGAACCGACATCTGCTCTGTCATTATAACAGTGTGGATCACTGGACCTCTCTATCTGCCTCGCAGCAGAATCTTCTTATATATATATCCTCGCCCCTTATTAGAAGGCAAAGCTCCTTGAGAGCAGTGACTCTCTCATTTTTTGGCTTTAGCATAATCTTTGAAAAATGCTTTTCTAATCCACAGAGATTAAGTGATTTACTCATAGCTAATAAGTGTTAAATAACTTGCCCAGAGTCACACAGCTAGTAAGTGTTCAGTGTCTGAGGGTGGATTTGAACTCAGGTCCTCCTGACTCCGGAGCCAGTGCTCTATCCACTGGGCCACCTTGCTGCCCCATTTTTTTCATTTCTTAAGTGTTCAATGATCATTTATTAGGCATCATTTGTATGTGAAGAATAGTGTTAGATGTTAAGAGAAATAAATTAATAATGTTTCCATAATAATTTTAATCAGTTTGTATAGCTACATATCAATATCCATATCTCTGTATAATCTATCTATCTGTCTGTCTGTCTGTCTGTCTATCTATCTATCTACCTATCTATATTTAAAAACATGAGGCAATGTGGCAGAATGACTAGTGTTCTAGTCAGGAAGAACCACTTTTGACACTTACTAGCAGTGACTTATTTTGCACTGACCTCTACATATATCAGGCAGCTCCCTATGACTTATTTATTATGTCAGAGACTAGTTGTGTCATTCCACAGTAGGAATAGTCGGAACGTTCTCATCGTTGTGCTCAGTGCACATGAAGTAGACATCAATTGTTTCCTTAATTAAAATGCTTTTTTGAAAAAAATGTAGAAGTGCTGTTCCTTTATTTCTTTTTTCCCCTCTACTTCACTGTTCTCTTCCCCTTTCTTCTAGTTTTCTTAACAAACCAAGTACCAAGAAGAAGAAAGAGCAGCAGAATTAATGAAACTGGGAAAACTGTAAAAAAAATTGAACATATCTTGGCCAGTTTGTTCCCTAAGTCAGCTGATGCTTGTCAGTTTGGCAACTCTCAAAACCTTTCAAATGTAATGTACTAGAGGCCATGCAATAAAATAATATATTCAGAACATGGAAAACCTACCAGCAAGTAAGAAAGCAATAAAATAATGATTGTCACCAAGGAATTGAGTTCATGAAGTTCATGGAAGTTATACATTCATTTTACGGGATGTGGGAGAAGTGTGTTCAGCATCACATATAGAATTTACATCACCTAATGTTTGATTTTTCTTTACTGATAGAAAAATGTAACTTCATGTCCAGTGTCAGCAGTTAGCTTTAGGATTTAAATTAGTTAACAGAAAGATAAGCTTCCTAATTTGCTGTCAAGATGGTTTGGGCAAAGATACAAAACAAGTAAATAATGTTGTAGTTGATGTTTCCTTTTCATAAAGGACCAATCACAAGGGTGATATTTTGACTTGCCCATTAATTAGATTTAAGTAATGTAGAGCCGTGTGAATTCATCAGCTGCACTCTCTCTTCCTGAGTCATCAAAGTCCAGTGGCAAGACAAAAGTCAAGTTGACTAGTGGTGGCCCAAGATGCAGTGGATGCCCTTGGCATCTTTAATGTCTGACCAAGCTTTTACCACTTCACATAGCCTGCTATAGCTGCCTTTCATGATTGCTTAAACAAATTCTTCTCATCTACCCATTCTACTGGGTAAAGTCTTCACCTGCTTGAGGTAGACATTCCCTTAACTCACCAACAGGTATGAGGCCTATCAGTTAACCTCAGCCTGGCTTAGCCCATCTGCCAAGAGCCCTGAGAAGGGCTCCATACTCCTCACACAAGAGGTGTTAGTCCTCCCTGAATATCCCATAGACCCCAAGAAAATAATAAGTATGATGATAAAATATAAGTAAATAATGAATAATTTCAGTACTGAAGTCTTCCACAACAGAAATTTAGTAAAACTTCAACCAACTAGAATCTAACTGAATTATTTCACACTCCATTACTAGATCCTTCATCAGCAAGTTAAATGAGGAGATATTTAGCAAACTTTTATTTTGTTTTTGAGTCAGTACACTCAGAACACTAGCTCTTTTGCCTTCTGTGTCTATAGAGCCATGTTCTAATTGATGCTAATATGATAATCACAAGGTACTGAAAGATCATCTGGAAAATTTGAAAAAAAAATTGTTGTTTTGATGGTAAAGCATGAACAAATACATTTTAGGAAGATTTTAAAGCAATTATTGAAATGAAGAGTTTTCCAGTTAAGTTAACCAGGCCAGTCAATCAAAACACAACATTCTGCAATCACAGAGATTTTATGGTAATAAGTAACAGACTTTATCTTGGTTTTAATGTACATTTAATTTTGGAATAAGACACTACATTAATTTAACAGTATGTGCTTTTAAAACAAACATTCAACAAACATTTATTAAGTGATAGTTATCTATAAGGCATCTTTGCACTGGCAGTATCTAAGACAAAAAATAAAACAATTCCTGCCTTCAAGAAAAGAGCACTATGAGATTAGAGAAAAAAAAAAACAAACTTCCCCTATCAAGGACTCTCAAGCTAAACATTTAACTGAGAAGTAAAAGTCATTTTGCTGAGATCTTTAAAAAAATGTAAAAATGTAATTCTTTTTCAAAATAAATCAGACATACAAAGAAAAAAATTAAAAGGGTAAAGTTTGCTTTTCCTTTTTTGACCTACATTATATATAGCTACATATTTGTAAGGACAATCTCTGCAGACTTTGATATATTTTAAAAACTCTAAGATTCATAATGGACTGATAGCTTTTTGGAAGATGCAGGAGAATAGCATACATCTCTGTATTTTACTCTGGTGACTGAAGGACCTAGATTAGAGTCAAAGGTTGACCTCCTCCAAATAAAAGGAATTTAACTCTCTAACCAGACTGGTTAGAGGGTACTGGATTTCTCAACGACTAATCAACCCAAATCAGCTCTTTCCAGATAACACAACAACTTTAACTGTATGAGGTTGAAGAGTATGGTTTAATAATTTTATTATAACTCTCACAGTTTTTTCTCTATCACAAGCACTTAAATCATTGTAGAATGAATTAATTTTTGCCCTCGAAAAATTCTCCAAGCTAAAGATGCCATATCTAACAATTACTTATATGATATTCTTTTATTGTCACATTGCCAGAGAGAACTCAGTGAATATCATTTTTTCTCATCACCTATAGAGTATGGTGCCTCCTTTAGCAAGTTTAATATAAATCATAAATATTAATGTTCTTGGTCGAATATAATTATTAACCTAATGTGAATGAGTATAGATCATAGAAAACAGAAAAAAAATCTTTAAGAATAAACTTTAAGCAATTATTCAGAAAGTGAAACAACAAAATAATTATAGGTAATGGAAAACTAAAACTAGTGAGAAGATAGGAGTACCTAGCTCTCATCTAAGAATTCACAGGAGTATGTAGCTCTCATCTAAGAATTCACTTTACCAAGACTGGAGGAACTAAATCTCTGGATATTGAAAGGAGTGACAGTTATTATTTCTGAGCTTCTGTCAGAGTGACATTTGAAAAAATTAAGGCAAATAGGAGCAGGGTTTCAGGACTGGAGACAGGTAAATGTCTCAATTTTCCAAAAAGTGAATTCTTAGATTTTTCAGACTATAGGCTGTAGAGGTTGATATTTCTTATCAAACTTTTAGAAGGCATTATTGGTGTCATTATTGGTAAGCATTTAGAAAGGAAAGATTTTTCTAAGAGTCAACCTAAGTTCATCAAGGACAGGTTACGACAGACTAAATTCAATTCACTTTTGACTACAAATTCTAGGAAATGTCACAGACACAGCAATGCTTTTAACAAAGCCTCTTATGCTGTACGGCCTAGTTGAAATGTGGTCAGATGTAGATAAAATTGATTGAATTGGTTGGCTGAAGACCAGTCATTTATGAAATTATTTCAAACTGGAGGGCGATTCCTGCTGGAGTGCTCCAGGTATTTGTCCTTGGAGTTTTGTTGTTCAACATTTGTATCAATGACTTCGGTGGCACAAATAACATACATGACTGTCAAATGTCTTACTGAAATTCTTGTTGTTCAGTTGTGTGCAACACTTTGTGATCCTTTGGGGGTTTTCTTGGCAAAGGTATTTGAGTGGTTTGCCATTTTTTTCCAGGTTATTTTATAGATGAAGAATTGAGCCAAACAGGTTTAAGTGACCTGCCTAGGGTGACATAGGGATCAAGTGTCTGAGGCTGGATTTGAGCTCATGAAGATTGTCTTCCTGATTCTCAGCCCAATGCTCCATCTAGCCACCTAGTTGCCCTCTTACTGAAATATGGGTATACTATGTCTTTGATATTCTCCTGACTCCCTCCAGTGTACTACTTGACATTCATTTGGAAAGGCCAAGGTCACATCCTGAGCTATTGCCAGTCATCTTGACTTAACATCTTGTCATTGGACTTTGATGACTGGAGGAGAGAGTGAGGATGATGTCTCTTTGCACCTCTACCTCACTTAAATCCAATTCATGAGTAAGTCAAGATGTCATCCTTGTGACGTTATTGGTCCTCTTTGAGAACTAAGGATGAGCAATGATACTTATTTTAACATGTTTCTTTTTTTCACTCAACAAACAATTATTAGGCACAAATTACAAGCCAGTCATTATGCTTATTATTAGGAATACAAAGACAAAAAAACATATTACCTCTAGACATCTATAAGTTTACATTGGAGGAGTGGTGTTCACTAGGGGAGGATTACATACACAAAAAATTAAATACAAAATACATGCACAATTAATTCAAAGTAATTTTCTAAAAGATTTCACTAACATCTAGGAGGTTCACAAAAGACTACCTATTTCTGTCAAGTACCCTAACCTCCATTTTAAAAATTTGGCTTAGCCTTCCGGAAATCTTGATAAAAGTAAACTCTTCCTCTAGACTCTGAAAATACCTTTGGTTCCTCTCTTCTATCATGGCTTAGACAATACCATTTTCTGCCCAAGCATGTTTACTTAAATGGGTGTGATGACTTTTGCTCATTTTCAGCTTTGAAAGTCCCCTTCTTAGAAGGTGTAATGCTCTGGGAAACTCCTCTTCATCAGACACCCAACACCTTTCCTTTATGAGGATTAATTCCCTTTTGGCTTTCTAAACGTTTTTTGGTCTGTTTGCTATTATTTCTTATTTTCCAGTATCCCAAAACTGTATGACACAAATTTATATTACTCATTCACTCATTCCTCAGTTACTAAATCTCTACTCTCTGCAGCATCTTGAATATCTTCAATTTTTGCCTTTCCCATTCCCATATCACTTAGACAAATGGCACCTGCTTCTCACAGTTCATAGTAGAGCTTTTTTGAATCGAACATCAGACTACTGTTTGGGACATGTCTGCATTTTATTACCTTACTGAAATGCTACTGATAGTATTTGTCAGTTAGTAATTGATGTTCATGAAATTGATCAGAATATAGATAGGACCACAAGCAATTCCATACCTCATGGGCTTATTTTGTGACAATTTGTGTTCCTTTCTTTAAATTCATCTGATATATGGAAGTTGGAAATGCAAAAATGACAATGAGGGAGGGATTTTCCTAATTTTACAAAAAAAATACTTAGTTTCTTAATTGTATTTTAAGTATTATTCAAGTAACAAAAAGAAATATGTTTTTAGAAGTACATCTATTGAAAGAAATGAGAGAGAGAAACCTGTGCCATTTTCCACATTTAGTTTGTTACAAATTGTGAAGTCATATGGACAATGTACTCTTCCTGCCAACTTTTTTTAAAAACACATTGACTTTGTGCATTTTGACTTCTAATTGGTCTGTGAATCAGAGGCCCATTGGATAGCACAGGTAGCAGAAATCATTTAAATATTTTAATTGTATATATAAGTGAAAATTTTCTTGAGGCAGATTTTCTGCAAAGCAGGGACTTCTTAAGTTGGGATCTCTGAACTTTTTTTAAGCCTATTTTGATAAATGTGTTCTATTATATTTTTTTCTCATAATCCTATGCATTTTATTTTCTACATTTAAAGTCTATTCTTGAGAAGGGATCCTAAAGCTTTACCTCTCTTCATCAGAGGGTTCATGACACAAAAAAGCTTAAGAACTCTTACACTAAAGTATGGTAAGTGATATGACTGAGTTAATTGAACAAAAGAAGTTCTAGTAACTGACATATTTAATGGAATATTTTAATACCTCTCTTATGTTGTAGAATGTTGTAGACCTAATAGTTCATTAAGACTAAGCTAGTATTTTAAGGAATAAGTAAGGACACACAAGAAATAGACATTACTACAAAATGCCTTTAGGCATGTTTGATATGGTTTTGTTTTATATTGTTTTATTTTATTTCGACAGAATTATTCCCTTCCCAAGGGATATTTATATCCCAGGGACATAACTTAAAAGTTCTCCCTCTTCCTGCCCATTGCCATGCTTACTTTCATATCTAATGAGGTGAGGCTGTTCTCCATATGTTGCATGGGAGTGATGTTGTGTGTGACTCAAAGGCAGGCAACATAGAAATCTCTAGTGTGTTCTCCCCCTACCCTGCTCCAAGGGAGAATTTAATTTTTGTTGAGAAGGAAAGCAGGAGGTTGGAGTCAGAAGCTTGACCACTCTGCTCTCCTGAAATATAGGAGGTATTGTCTTAGAACTGCATCTATCCACTTCCTTAAATATTCTTAGTCTAGGGCATGGAGTTTTCAAGTTCAAGCTAAATTCTTGATTGTTACTTATTAATTGGGAAAGGAAGATCTCAAATTTTACATCCAAATCTTGACTCCTTCTCCACCAAATGCCAATTCCATGATAAACACACAGAGCAAATAACAAAGAATCTCATTTCTCTAGTTGAGAGAAATCAGAGAAAGTATATTTAGGAGAATATACATGTATATGTATGTGTATGTATACACACATACACACACCCAAACTATGTGTGTATGTATGTATGTATGCATGTATGTATGTATGTATGTATCAGAGAATATAGTGTAAAGGAGCTCTCCCATTGGGAGCAAGATAATGCAGCTTCTCTACCTAGCCAAGAATACTTTGGGAATATTTAGCAATCTGTGCTCAGTAGCCTCCTGCTGAAAACCCTAGGCACACAAACTCTCTTATTCTGCCTTTGTCTTAACTATTTTTTTTCTCTTCTGTGTGAGTGTTAGGAGTTCAATATATGGTGTTTCTCTGGGGGAGGGGGATGGCATAAGGAGACATTTATCTCTTCTGCATGTATGGCAACTGTCCCTTCAAAGCAGAGAGAATGAGGTCATTTAAAATACTTTCATTTTTATGGCCAAAATGAATTTAGCTGCACTAGTACAGGAAGTGTAGATTTTTGTTGTTGTTGATTCAGCCCTGTGATTTTGTGATTATGGTGAACTCCTTCCACATATTCAGATCAACAACTAAGCTGTAACTTACTATTTTAAAAGAATTGTCTGGATCACTAAAGCAGTAAGAGGTTGAATGAATCATCTGTGTGCACACAGTTTGTTAATGTCAGAGGCCAGACTTGAATCTAGGTTTTCCTGACTCCAAGGCCTATTGTATAAGAAGTACCACACACGCAAAAAAAAAATGAATACTATTTTTAAAATAACAAAGGAAATTATCACAAAAATATGGTTAGCTTATCTTGTCTACTTTTCACAATACTTACAGAATAATTCAGGCACAATGCTGAATTTTAGAACAATCATTTAACAATAACAATGGAATAATGCTCAAACTAATTCCATTTATGGAAAGATAATTTTGAAAGGTTTAATAAAGTTCTTGAGAACATAAAGTTTGGAAAAATGAGATCAGATAATATTTTAACTGGATATTAAAATATGTGGGACAACAAACATCTGTAATAGCTGAGTCATCTCAGACATCATTATACCAGGCTTTCTTAAACTCTGGTTTGTGAATCTATTTTTCTAATATCCTTAAAGTTACATTTCAATATAATTGATTTCCTTTGTAATTATATGTGTTTTATGTCATATATATTAAAAATGATGTTCTGAGAAAGGGTCCTTGGGCTTTATTAGACTTCCAGGGGTTGATGATATTCAAGAAAGGTTAAGAAGCCCTGTCATGTTGGCTATTTTAGAATTATCCAGGTACATATTATTAAGTAGTATAATCATGTAAAGAAGGTCTGAAACTATTTTTTTTAAAAAATGAGACATGTGTTTCTTTATTCCATAGTCCTTCATAGCATGGTCTACTAAAAGCCTGGGTGATTTTGATATGTTTTCTTTCCCTAGCCTATAGTAATAACTCATATTTACATTGGAAATCAGAGTTAGCAAAGAACTTTACCTACATTATCTCATTTCATCTTCACAATAACTCTGGAAAATAGATGATATTTTTAATATCTTCCCCATTTTACTTATGAGAAAAGAGTCATATAATTTTTAAGTGTCTGAGGTAGACCTTGAACTCAGGGCTTCCTAATTCTAACACTCTTGCTACTAGGACAAGCTCCTTCACTACATCCTTTCTGCCTTTTAATATTTCTGATTCTGCTAAATTCTGAAGATAAAGTGTATAGCAACATATTATGTAGAAAACAGATGGGATGATATAGTTTACCTTAAACTGTGGTGATACCTCAAATAATATTCATAAGGCCCTGGAACATCTACTGAAATATTGCTAAATATTGTGTCTTTGCTTTATTTTCCTTTTTTCTTTTTATTTATTAATATAATTTATTTATTTTTATTTTTTCTATTGATATTAATTATAGGATAAAGAAGAGATCAGAGATATTTATCTATGTGTATAAGTTTATTTCTCTCTATATACATATAAATACATGCATATGTATACTTGTAACACTATTTGCATGTGTGTGTGTGTGTGTGTGTGTGTGTGTGTGCGTGTGTGTGTAGGAATGCAAGGTTGTGACTCTCCCAACTATCTCCAGGTTTTCTCTTCTTGGACTGGACCTGAATTGTTCACCCACTCCAGCAGCACAAAATGGTTCTTAAAAGAGGAGGCCATTCTCTTGCAATTCACTCTTTAGGGTCTGAAAAGTAACCCTGGGATTTGGATGCTATACACTTGCTTGTACTGGCAGGGAGGATTATGAGTAGGGGAACACATTTATCTGAGAAATCACATCACTCAACATCTTGTTTTTGGTCTCCTCAGGGAATAGTTTATATCAAATGCTCCTATGTAAGAGCTTCTGGGCTTGTCCACTCTACCTGTTTCTCTGCTACTCTCAAGATGTTAAGTATTTAAGCTCTTTTAACTAATAAAAATCTTAAGCCAGAATTCTATAATGTCCTCATTATACTCTCTAGTCTGATCACTGAGGGAGCATTATACTTTTTAAGTGAAAAATAATCTCCTAAAGCCTGGGATCTAAAATGTAGAACTATTCTCTTAAGCCATGAAGAGCAGTAAAAAAGCAAAATATGTAAGCCTCTGAGGGATTTTCACATCTCTCAAGCAGTTTATACCACTTGAGAACAAGTCAGCCTTTACTCAGAAGCACTTCAAATGACTTTCTCCAATCAGTCCTCAGTATCAGAAGTTTCCTTCCTTCAGATTAGTTCTTAGCATCAACTAAAGAGCCAGTTTGACTCTAGTTAGCTGGTTTCAGCCCAAAGCAATGATTATTATCTTCTGTCTCCATTTCTCTGTTTTTATTTTTCAGCTCTGTGGTCTTCTCAT
>JAQQSZ010009533.1:0-12751 GCA_028646595.1 Phalanger gymnotis
GGGGGGGGGAGGAAATGGGGAGAAAATTTGTAATTCAAACGCCTGTGAAAATCAATGCTGAAAACCAAACATGTCAAAAATAAATTAAAAAAAAAATAAAGAGAACTCTGATTCTTGTTAGAAAGTTAAAAGCCAGACACAACAAATGAGGCCTTGCTGTGTGAAGGACCTGCTCATGCTGAGCACTGTGAACCTAAATTACAAAGGCAAAGACTGGCCATGCCCTCTACAAACTTACATTCTGATTGGCAAAACTTCACACGTACAGCAGCGGTGTCCAAGGAGGGGCCCTTTGTTGAGGAAAATGACAGGTGGTGAATGGGCTTGGGGTGTAGATAGACACACCCCTTGAAGAAATGGGCAGAAGTGATTCTAGAAGGAAGGCTCCATTGGCAGCGGGGCCTGTGAAGGGGAGGGTAAAGTGAAGTGAAGCCCAGCTTTCCTGAAATTGTATTATTGGAGAGGTGGTCACCAATGAGGAGGACATGCTATTGGGTGGAAGGTTCTCCAGGACATGGTCTCTGCTGTGGGGTCTAGACTAAGAGGCTTGTGGAGGACACTGGAGGAGGAAGGTGGATGGAAGAGGGGCCTATGACAGAGAAAGTGCTTATTAAACAAAATGCTTGTTGGTTTGAAGGAATGGAGCCTCTAACCATTATCTTCAAAGACGATAATTGAGAATGGGTATAAAGCTGTAGACAAAAGACATTTTCCTCATGTCTGAATTTCTAGTAATGCTATTTATATCTTATAATGTTTTTATAGTTAATAATTTATCAGAAAATTATAATTTAAAAAATAATGGGATGTTAAGTTTGGCTTCCATTCCACTTAAACTACGTCGCCTAATTTATTCATTTTTCAGAAAATGCCACTCTTCTATTCTTAGTCCACCATCAACTGTATATGTATATCTCTACACAAGCAAGTTGGTTATAAAATTTTAGTGAAAAAAATTAAAGCAGTTGTCGAATCTAAGCTATTTTTTGGAATTAGGTTAGTTATTGACTGCATGAAAGCTGCCTTACTTTTTATTTTAAAAGCTGAATGGATATTCTGCGAACAGCTGGGAAATCCCAGTTTTAGGCTGTCCTAATATATGTAAGAACTAGATTGATGCTAACATTATCTTGCTTTGTATTTCAGAAGGAAAACGTACGTGTCGGTTTTTAAGTGCCATCATCAACTTCATTCACTTCAGAGAATCACGTCGAGAAACATACATGAAACATTTATGGGAATATGTAAGATGAAACCTCATTTTCTGCTTAACATGGGAGCAGTCTTCCACAAACATTTCCTGAATTATAGATGCCCTTTTAAACAATGAGCAGCAAGAAATTCCATTTGTTAATTTTATATTTTCAAGGAGCTGAGCAGTAGCCAGTTGACTGAGACAGTCTGTTACCAAAAATAATTTACAATCAATTTGAGCAGATAAGACAACTACAAAAAAAAAAATACAAGATGGAGCATAGAACCCAGAAGAGGCAGGAACCCCAAAGGACTGTGAGAGAAAAGGAGAAAAGTGAACCCTGGAGTTGGTGCTCCCTGAGCCTGGTCTTAAAATTGAGTGGAAATCCCTGCGTGGAGATGATGAGAAGTCCATTCCAAGTCATGGTCCATTTGAGATCCTTGGGCAGCCCCAGAATCCCACGGCTTAAGTCTTAGCTCTCTTCTTGACCATCCTTTACTGAATGTGTCACTTTGGGCAAATCCTTCAACCTCTGAGCCCTATAAGACACTTTGTAAATTTCTCTCCAAGAGAGCCATCTATAGTCTAGACAGTGGGAGAGTTACGTGTTTCAGTCATATGATAAGTTAGAGAAACAGTAAAGAAGAATCTCCTTGGTCAGTAGTTTGTAAATAAGGGGAGGTCAGCAGGAGTCGAGGTATGGAAGGTCTTAAGTGGTAAGCTAAGAATTGGAAGCTTTATTCCATAGGCACTGTAAGTAGCCATGTGGCAGAATATTGAAAATAATCCACCTCTCCATTTAGGATTATGTTAAAAAAATTTAAAAAGGCAGACATTAACTTAAAATGTATGGTCTTGTTCTATATACACTAACACCCACCTTGGAGTCCAGAATTTTAGGGATTCCTCATACAATCAGAAGAGGGCAATCAGCTTGGTGAGAAGATGGAAGACACTTAGGATACAAGAAATTGTTGAACGATCTGGAGATGTTTAGCCTGGAGAATAGAAGACTTGGGGGTGGCTTGGGGCATGATAATTTTGAAGTATTCCAGAAGCAGAACGATGAGGAAGTGCTGTTGGCATTTAGGAGTAGGAAAGATGGTCTCAATTTGACCTTCCCTCCACAGTAGTTGTGGGACCCTTTGCAAGGCAACCCCTCTGAGTTGGTTTCCATATCTGTAACATGGCTATTGTGTTATCTATAGGACCTAAAGCTCCATCAGGCATTTAGTAAGCTCCTGCAATGTGGCAGCAGGCATCGTGCTAGTGCATCAGAAAGATAGAGACAGAAAATGAAACCATTCTCTTCCTCTAAGAACATTTTATTTGGGGGCCTGAGTATAAAAGTCATTTTGTACTTTGGAGAGCATGAATTAATGAATGATAAAGCATTTTTTAAGCATTTCTAAAATAGAGGGAGAAGAGGAAGATATGCTTGTGGCATGATTTGGAAATGTGGGGAGGCGCCTTAGTTTTAGGCTAAAGTTTACCTTTTGTAGCCTCAGTTTACAGGGGAGATCTGAGTTGTGGTGGGAAGAATATGGGGGGAATAGCCAAATTGGCAGTGTGATATGGTTTGGAAATGGCCAGAAATCACTAATATTTAAGGTTAGGTAACATTAACAAGAAGGTCTTGTGTAGGAGTGTTGAGGATCACAAGATAATGTCTGAGAAGCATTCTGTGAATCTGAATGTGCTATAGATCAGCCATTAATGACTGGAGAAGTATTTAAAGGGCTGATGTGGGGAAAAGGCTGATGCTTAGCCCCTAATGTAGGATGGAGATCAAAGGTCAGATAGATGGTTATATCCCCAAATCTAAGACTTCAGCTCATACAGGCATATATATGTGTGGATTTTTAAAAACCATTCAGAGGTCTCAAGAGGAAAAAAAAATTAAACCTATAATTCTAAAATTAGAAAGATGAGTTAACTAAACCATCAACTTAAAAATATGGTCACCTCTAAATAGCTATTACAGGGTCAAGGAAATTGGACTAATGCTTGATGAAAAACAGAGCCCTGTGGTATCTCAGGAAAGAGCCTAGAGTAGCAAGAAGATGCTAATGGGGAACTCAGAAGGTAGAACTGAGTCGCGGTATTGGGTAATTTCTACCATGGGGCAAAGCTACTGGGCTTATCAGGGCCCTTCTGAAGTGATACCTCTAAAGAGTAGGGCAGAAGTAGTAGCACAAACATTGGTTTGAAGGTAGAGATCAAATTTGATATGACAGAAACTTTAATTCCATGAGGGCTACAAAGCGATTGAAGAAAAAATAAGTATAAAAATGGTATCTCAAAGAATAAATTTCATAATAGGCAAAAGAAGATAATAAAGTGAACAAAATAAAGAAATCCTACTTAGAAAAAATCAGGAAACCAACTAATTGGAAAAGTGTAACATTGTACACTGTGTTCTACATTTGTGGACCCCACCTGCTGCAGAGGACCTAAGAGATGTGTCTGTTGTTCCTTTGAGAGTAACAAAATAATTTTCTTTAAACTGAATTTTTATAAATTAAAGCATTTAACTAACATGTAATACTTACCAAAATTTCTGGGATGCAGCAAAAGCTGTCCTCAGAGATGAAATATGTATGTCAGTGCTTTTAACAAGATAAAAAAAGAGAACGATTGCACTTGTGGAATATCACTGTGCTGGAAGAAGCCACCTGTCTGATGAGACTCTTGGAAAGATTTCAGTTAACTGATGCAAAATGAAGTCAGCAGATCTAGAAAAATCACATACACTTTGGAGAAAAAGGTAAAGGGAAGGAACAACAACTAAAAAAGAATTAAAGATGAAGGTTGTGAAATTATGAAGAAGACTCTTGGCTCCGCTGCCAGAGTTGGTACCTCTCAAGTTTTGAGTTCCCGTGGCAGAAGTCAGGGTCCTGTATTATGAAGGCAGAATTTATGATTTCAAAGAGAATCATATATATGTCTGAACGGTTCAGAACCACAGGATATAAGGAATTCTCTAAGTAGAAGGCAGAAGAATTAAAGCATTTATTCAGGCTCCAAAGTAACAGACCCACTAACCAGCCTCCCCATTTTGATATTTTGATCAAAAGCTTCCAGGCCCAATAAGTCTACCTCACAAGAGTAACCAGGAAGCCACAGAAAAATATGATGCTATTAAACCAAATCATATTCATGCTTCCACTCTCCGATAAGAAGATTACCCACTGGCCTCAAGTCCTTGCTCGGCACTCCGGGTTGGCCCTGCTTCCGGGTCAGCTCTGCTTCCGCAGCTTCAGCTTCGGCTGTAGCTGCCTCTCGGCTCCCCTCTCCTCGAAGCCTCCAACCCCGACCCAGAGATCGAGCGCCGGGAGCTCGGCTTTGGGGCCCCTCCTCGCCTCCTCCTTTGGTCCCAGGTCTACGAAAGGCTTCTAGAGGCCGAGGCACCAGCGGGGGAAGTTTGCACCCTCACTTTGTTCCAAGACCCCACTCCGCTTCGTGGCTGCTGTGATGGCCATGGTGCTGAGAAGCCCTCCTCCCAGCTGAGCCCCTGGCGTCATCAAGGGCTGTCTGAATGACCAGAGCCGGTTGGTTCCTGAGTTGGCCCCTCCCCCTAGGACCCTGGGAGGCTCACATCCACATAGACTAGGTCAACACCCAACAGGGCATGGCTCTGGAGTTAACACTTCCCCTTAGCCAGCCCCACCTTGGGCCCCACCTCAGTCATCAATCCACACCCACATAGGTTTTACACCTAATAGGGCTTTGGGCCTGGGGCTTAGCACTTAGCAATTTCAGTGAAATAGCTGAATCACTCAAAGCAAACAAAAGCCAAACTCCTCAAGGGCACCTGTTGAACTAAGTGCTAAGGAGCCCATTTTGCTTATCAACACAGGTCCACAGGTAGAGACTGTTGTGTAGGATGTTAGACTTCAGTGCATTAGTTTTCTTGAATTTTTTCTTTCATCTTTTTCTTTTAAACATTCTTTGTTATAAGGTATAGTTTTAGGGGCAAAGTGAGGAGGTGCAGAGAGAAGTCTAGATGATGTAAAAACAAAACTTTTTTTTTTTAATAAAAGGAGCCAAATCCCAGTACTGTGGTTATTGGGCAACGCAAACACCATTTGTAATTTTTAGT
Source organism: Phalanger gymnotis (assembly GCA_028646595.1). NCBI lineage: Eukaryota > Metazoa > Chordata > Mammalia > Diprotodontia > Phalangeridae > Phalanger > Phalanger gymnotis. The sequence goes on from JAQQSZ010009533.1 coordinate 5,298, forward strand.
CTTTAGTTTAATTTTTTTTGAACTAAGAAAAAATTTTATTGATGATTCGTGTTTTTATATCACAGTCTTGTTCCAACACACAACTTGCCCACCCACTCCTTAAACCATCATAAAGGGAACGGATACTTGAAGTGGTAGTTAGCCTAGATACCCTAAGGCCCCATCTAGCCCTTAAGATTCTCCGATTTTAATAATAAGGGCATTAACTATGTAATCCACTCTTAGGTCTATAAAAATTTCCTGGGTGCGTGTTAATCTTAAAGTCTCTTGAACTGATACTAGTATCATAGGATAAGTCCACAGTTCTGTAAATTAAGGTATCTAACTGATATGTAATAAAGACTTAGGTGTCTAATCAGAATAGGTTATTTTAGATTTGACTTGATTAGGTTAGACTTTAATTAGAATAGCTGATTTTATTTGGCTTGTTTACATTACTTCATATTTGGTATTGTATATGCAAATTGGTCTCAGGCAGCCACTTTTCATCTCAGGTTTACAAAAATGGCAGCAGTGTGATTATCTTCCCTAGGAAATACTAGGGAAGGCTAGAAATGTCACTGGAAGTGGTCTTTTGTCACAAAGGAGGCCAGGAATGAGTTCTGGAAGCCATGTTACTATCTCTTTAAACAGACAGAAATATATATACTTACTGGTTTATAAGCAGAGAAATCAGGAACTCTGTTTTTTTTATTTTCCCTATGTATAATATAGTGCATTGGACTTAGGAGTTCTTAATGCTTACTGAATATAATTTAATAAATTAATGCCGAAGTGAATGATGAATTCGATTTCACTTTGCTTCTGTTCTACAATATAATGTTCAAAACAATCTAAAAAGGCAAGGATAAATCCTTTATGTCTCCCAGTAGCTTTTCTAAATGTAGGTTCAGATCTAAGAGGGAAGTTCTCGTTGGTGGTATCTTCCCTTTATAGTCTTCAATCCAGTATTTGTTTTTCTCCTGAGATTACATGTGACCAAGAATGTCTTGTTACTAGCTCCTAGTCATGTCTTAGATATAATTTCTGATAGGTTCTATAGAATGGACCAGTAGCCAAATGACCACGTTTTGGAATTTTTATGTGACAGGTTATCTTGAAATGGGTTAATAGAAACTCAGGAAATTGCTTTTGCAGAAATCCTCCATGGACAAGATGCAGCAGCTGCATGTAGCACAACAGGAAGCGTTGGTGAAACTGGAGAAACTTGAGTAAGTAGAAGACTTACATTGTAAGCAGTTATTAAAATTTTGACTTGTAAATGTTTCTTGGCTAGTATTGCATTCTGAAACTACTACTTAATATTGAGTAGAGCAGTTCACCTTTTTGTTGTTTTTAAAGAAAAAGCTTCTCGTCTTTTGACCTTTACTATATAATCAAGAGCTTTTTTGACCACTTTTCTAGGTGTTACTTTGTGTCACATTACTTACTCTAAGAGCACATTTAGGGTTAGGGTTACCTTGCCCTCCTAAATTATTGCTGGAAGTATTTCTCTTAACTCTAGACTCTTTTCTTCTGACCAGTTGATCCCAATTATATATTTTTTTTAATTTAAAAAAAATATTTATTTTTACTTTACAGCATTCAGTTCCTCAAGTTTTTGAGCTTCAAATTTTCTCTCCCTTCCTCTCCTCCCTCCTCCCCACTCAAGACAGCATACAATCTGAAAAAAATTCTACATACAACTTTACACTAAACGTATTTTCACGGTAGTCAAGTTGTAAAGAAGAATTATAACTAGTGGAATGAACCATGAGAAAGAAGAAACAAAACAGAAACAAAAACAAAAAAGAGAGAGAGCAAACAGTTTGCCTCAATCTACATTCAGACTCCATAATTCTTTCTCTGGATGCGAATTGCTTTTTCCATCACGAGTCTTTTGGAGTTGTCCTAGAACCTTGCATTGCTGAGGAGAGCCAAGTCTATTGAAGTTAGTCATCACAGATATAATGTGTGTAATCATGTATAGTGTTCTCCTGGTTTTGCTCCCCTCACTCAACATCAGATCATATCAGTCTTTCCAGGTTATTATGAAATCTGTCTGCTCCTCATTTCTTATATCACAATAGTATTCCATTATATTCATATACCACAACTTGTTTAGCCATTCCCCAATTGATGAGAATCCTCTTGATTTCCAATTCTTTGCCACCACAAAAAGAGCTGCTATAAATATTTTTGAATATACTGGTCCTTTTCCCACTTTTATGATTTCTTTGGAATATAGGCTTAGAAGTGGTATTGCTGGGTCAAAGGGTATACATATTTTTATAGCCCTTTGGGCAAAGTTCCAAATTGTTCTCCAGAATGGTTGGATCAGTTCACAACTCCACCAAAAATGCATTAGTGTTCCAATTTTCCCACATCTTCTCCAGCATTTATAATTTTCCTGTTTTGTCATGTTAGCCAATCTGGCAGGTGAGATGTGGTAACTAAGAGTTGTTTTGATTTGCATATCTAATCAATAGTAATTTAGAGCATTTTTTCATTTGATTATAGATATCTTTAATTCCTTCCTCTGAAAACTGCCTGTTCATATAGTTTGACCATTTATCAATTGGGGAATGACTTGTATTCTTATAAATTTGAGTCAGTTCTCTGTATATTTTAGAAATGAGGCCTTTATCAGAGATACTTTCCCAGTTTTCTGCTTCCCTCCTAATATTGGTTGCATTGGCTTTGTTTGTACAAAAACTTTTCAATTTAATGTAATGAAAATTATCCATTTTGCATTTTGTAATGCTCTCTATCTCTTGTTTGGTCATAAATTCTTCCCATCTCCATGAATCTGACAAGTAAGCTATTCCTTGGTCTCTCAGATTGCTAATAGTATCAGCCTTTGTATCTGAATCATGGACCCATTTTGACTTTATTTTGGTATATGGTGTGAGATATTGATCTATGCCCAGTTTCTGCCATACTATTTTCCAGTTTTCACAGCAGTTTTTGTCAAATAATGAGTTCTTATCCCAGAAGGTGGGAGTCTGGGTTTACCAAACAGTAGATTACTATAGTCATTGAGTACTGTGTCTTGTGTATCTAACCCATTCCACTGATCTACCACTCTATTTCTTAGTCAATACCAAGTAGTTTTAATGATTGCTGCTTTATTTGCTCATCATATAATATGCTGTTACTGTGTACAGTGTTCTCCTAGTTCTTACTTCACTCAGCATCAGTTCATATAAGTCTCAGTTTTTCTGAAATCTACCTGCTCATCCTTTCTTATAGCACAATAGTATTCTGTTGCAATCATATACCACACCTTGTTCAGCCATTCTGCAATTGTTGGACATTTCTTCAGTTTCTAATTCTTTGCCACCAAAACAATAGCTGCTATCAATACTTTTGTACAAGTAAGTCTTTTTCCTTTTTTTTTTTTTAATGTATCTTAGGTGTACAGACCTAGTGGTGATATTGCTGGATCAAAGTGTGTTACAGTTTTATAGCCCTTTGAACGTAGTTCCAAATTGCTTTCCAGAATGTTGGATCAAGTCACAACCCTACCAACAGTGCACATTTAGGCTCCCAATTTTGCACTTTCTCAACATTTATCATTTTCCTTTTCTCTCATATTTGCCAATCTGATAGTTATGAGGTGGTACCTCAGTGTTATTTTAATTTTCATTTCTCTAATCAATAAAGATTTAGAGCATTTTTTTCATATGACTAAAAATAGCTTTGGTTTCTTCATCTGAAAACTGCCTGTTCATATCCTTTGACCATTTATCAATTGGGGAATAACTTGTATTCTCGTAAGTTTGATAACTCATAGTTATTAGCTTCCACTTGCCCGGTTCTAATTTTTAAGGAATATTTTCTTGGAGCTTTTGTATCTCCTTTTCCATTTGGCCAATTTTACTTTTTAAGGCATTCTTTTCAGTGGATTTTTGTACCTTTTTTGTGAAGCTCTTGACTGTCTTGTTCTAAATACCCCCAGAATGACACACACTTATTATAAATTGTAAGAGAACTGGGAAAGGTAAAGCTCCAAATGAATTTATGTTTGGGAAATATGTTACAGGTAAGAAAAAATGATGTTTCAAATATTTGGAACATGAAAGCAAATGTGATAATTGATAGGAAAAGGTTCAGAGAAGCCAAAATGAGCAACTTTGCAAGAGTTAACTGAGAAACAAAATCTTTGCATCAAGTTTCACTGATAAAAGACTCATTTCTAATATCTCTAAGGAATTTAAAAGAATAATGTTCCTTCTCCTATTGACAAATGGTCAAGGGACATGAATAGACAGTTTCAAAGGAAGAAATCTAAGCTATCAACCACCATAAATTGGAGAAACGCTCCAAATCACTAATAATTAGATAGGGAAGTGAAAATGAAATCAATTCTTAGGGTTTTATCTCACAACCATCAGATTGGCAAGGATGGCAAGAACAACAAAAAGGGAGAAATGACAAATGTTGGAGAAGCTAGGGGGAAATAGGGACATTAATTGTTGATGGAGCTATGAATTGGCCTTGCCATTTGGAACAATGCCCCAAAAGTCATTTAACTTAAATTCAGAATTTTAAAAATGAAATTTTAAAAATCACAAGACTTCTGTGAGTCAACAAGCATTTATTAAGTTCCTGCTGTGTGCTAAGCACTGCTAAGCCTTAGGGACACAGAGAAAGGCAAAAAATACAAAATAAAATGGTTCCTGTTTTTAAGGAGCTCACAATCTAATGGAGGAGTCAAGAACTGTGTGCAAATAGGGCCAATAAAGGATAAGGTAGAGACAGTTAGCAGAGAGAAGGCCCAAGCATTAAGAGGATAAGGAAAGCCTTTTCAGAGATGAGGTAGGAGAGGGTTCCAGGCCTGGTGGAGAGCCAGGGAAATACACAGTTGGGAGATGAAGGATATTGTGCTGGGAAGAACCGGGAGGCCTGTATCCCTGGATCACAGAGAATGTAAGATGGTCAAGGAGGTGTGAGAAGACCGGAAAGGTAGGACCGAACTGGGTCATAAAGGGCTCCAGATGCCAAATAGAGGATTTTCTATTTGATCCTGGAGGTTGGCATAGGGAGTCCTTACTCTGACCCAGCAATCCCACTGCAAACTTATACCCCAGGGAGGTCAAAGACACAAAGTGGAGTCCCATACACACCAAAATATTTAAAGCAATTCCTTTCATGAAGGCAAAGAAGCAACAAGATAACCTGTTGGTAAAGAAATGGCTAAAGAAGTTGTTGACACTGGATATCAAGAATATGATTGTTCCATAAAAAACACCGAGATGCACCATGATGAGCCCTAGCTTCCTGGGTCTCCTCTCTGATGCCCTGGTCCATTACTGAGGAAGCATGTATCTCCAAACCAGTGTTTGCAAAGGCCTGATCTGCCCAGGCAGAGGAAGCTCCTTCCCAGTAAAGTCTAGACTTAAAGTGATCGTTATGTGAAGAGATGATCATCCCTTAGCCACTGAAAAGGCAAAAGTGGGTGCTCTCATGGTCTGATTTCTTTTTCCTTATTCCTAGCTCCGTCCCAGTTGAAGAGCAAGCCGAGTTCAAGCAACTCTTAGAGGATATCCACGAGCTGCAGCAAACACTGACTGGGTCTCATCAAAAAACAGTATGACCCCTTGGGGAGTTTCTGAACTTTGGGCTGATGGAGCTCATGGGATGGGTTGGGTTTGTTCACCTGCTCAAATATCTGCAAAATCCTGTCCAAAGAGTCAGGGCACCTCCTAAATCATCAGGGGCATTTCTCAGACCACATTAGGCAGATGACATTATCAAGTATGATGTTTAAAAATGGTATCTTGCCCTGGAGTTAGTGATTTGGGGCCTATGACTTCCACATTCTGGACCTCAGTTTCCTCATAAGGTAAAATGGGTGTAAAATGTAATTAAGTGAGTAGGTTAAAGTTCTTAATCTTGTTTTTGTGTTGTGGACCCCTTTGGCATTTTGTGGAAGCCTAAAGACCTGTCAGAAGCATTTTTTTTAACATGTAAAATAAAATCTATAGAATTGCAGAGAGAATTAATTAAATTGAATTAACAGTTAGCAAAATATTTTTAAAAAACGAATTCATAGACTTGAGGTTAAGAACCCTGGCATGGTCTGTGAGATCTCTTTCAGGTTCAGCCTTCTATGACTGTGCTCTGGTGTCCTAACAGAACAATGGTAAGCTTCACAGGTGGAATTTAGACCAGGAGCCAAAGAGAAAGAATTTTCTAGTGTTTCCTCAACCCTCTCAAGGATGGGGATGCTGTAGTTCTAAAAGCTGTTAGTGATTCTTTAGACAAAAATATCCATGAAGTAGAAGAGGGCATTTTATTATATATTTTTATTTTTATATGTGAAAACATTCAAATATTATATATTTTTATTATAATATTCTACTATGACTTTATGGAAGATTTTCAGGAATATATACCTTTCTTTATTCTGATATTATGCTCACCAAGCAACTTTTCATTTCTTCTATCATCTAATTTCCTGAAATGACTTAGCTGCTCGGAGATAGCGAATGCCCTCTTCACATGACTAATAAGGGTTCCAATGCCAGGTCTACCTCCCACCCTAAATTTGTGAATTAGGGTTCTGGTATATTGGTGTGACAGAGGAACTTAGTTAACATGAGCCCGTATCTCACAGCCTGATCATCCTTGGGTCACCTGGTAAATGCAGTCACTGTGTTTATAGTGATTCTACCATTCATGTGCTGATGCTGTTTGAGTGTTGTTAAAGCTACATCCTATCTATATTCAATGATAGATTTTGTTTAAAAATATTTTCTGGGTTATTAAACAATTCTTAATTACTGTGTCCTGACCTAGGTAACAATACAAGAAGGAATTTCCCAGAAGAAGTTAGACCTTTCTAAGACCACCAAACGTCTGGTAAACATCTTCATTAATTTCCATTTAACTAGACTTGCAGCCATGAGCCTGTAAAGTCAGATGGAGGAACATTGGAGCTGTGTGGATGGCCTAGACAGTCAGGGTGCAATGGAGCTTCCATTGGACAGCAAACACTTCCTCATCTGAGGAATACAGTTACATCCACAAGGATTTCTTGTCCTAATTGAAACATTAAAACAAAATCTCTTGTACATAAAGAGACAACAGTCATGGTATCGTGAAGAGTGTTGGACTAGAGCTTAGGAGTTCTGAGTTCTACTCTTTATGCTCCCACTGTGTGACCTTGGGGAAGTCATTTGTCTCTGGGCATCAGCCTGTTCATCTATAAGATGAAAGTCACTTTTCAAGCATTTATTAAGCTCTGTCTGCCAGGAACTGTGCTAAGCACTTACAAATACAAGCCAAAAGAGGAACAGTCCCCGCCCTTGAGGTTACAGTGCATGAAAGGACATTCTGAAGAGAGGAGAGGGAATGACTAAGAAAGTTCCAGCCAGGGATGTAATGGAGAAGAGCCTGACTTGGACGTTATAGATAGATATAGCTATATAGACGTTATATAGCTATATATATTGTATCATATCATATAG
>JAQQSZ010009534.1:0-12751 GCA_028646595.1 Phalanger gymnotis
GGCACAGGGTGAGTTGAAGATGAATAAGGGATGAGAGAGGAATATATTGACAGAGGGAGATAGGGAGAGATAGAATGGGGTAAATTATCTCACATAAAAGTGGCAAGAAAAAAACAGTTCAATAGGAAAAGAAGAGAAGGCAGGTGAGGGGGAATGAGTGAATTTTGCCCTCATCAGATTTGACCTAAAGAGGGAATACCATACATAGTCAATTGGGTATCTTACCCCACAGGAAAGAAGGAGGAAGAAGATAAAAAAGGAGAGGTGATAGAAAGGAGGGCAGATGAGAGTGGAGGTAATCAAAAACAAACACTTTCGAAAAGGGACAGCGTCAAGGGAGAAAATTCAATAAAGGGGGATAGATTAGGAAGAAGTAAAATATAGTTAGTCTTTCACAACATGAGTATTGTGGAAGGGTTATACATAATGATACGCATGTGGCCCATGCTGAATTGCTTGACTTCTTAGGGAAGGTGGGTGGGAAGGGAAGAGGGGAGAGAATTTGGAACTCAAAGTTTTAGAAAATAGATGTTCAAAAACAAAAACAAAAAAGTTTTTGCATGCAACTAGAAAATAAGATCCACAGGCAATGGGGCATAGAAATTTACTTTGCCCTACAAGAAAGGAAGGGAAAAGAGGATGGGAGGGGATTGGAGTGATAGAAGGGAGGGCTGACTGGGGAATAGGGCAACCAGTATATATGCCATTTTGGAGTGGGGGGTGGGGTAGAAATGGGGAGAAAATTTGTAATTCAAAGTTCTGTGAAAATCAATGCTGAAAACGAAATATATTAAATAAATAAATAAAAATTTAAAAAAAAATCCAACCTCCTTCAAAGGTCAGCTCAAGTGCTATTTTCTATATGAAGCTACTAGTGCTGTCTTCCCCCAAACTACAGATTTTGGTAATAAATAAATGTATATATAACATGTGCATATATGTATCACATGTTTATATGTATATATAATGCACTTATATGAACTATTTAATTTTTGTCTTTATATCTATACTGCCTAGCACATATTTGGTGCTTAAACACTTATTGGTTGACTGATAAATGTGTCATTCATCTTCTACCTATGTAATATTTTAGTTGAATGTTGTTTGAAAATATATTGAAAATCAAATATAGCTAATCAAACTTGCTTAGTAACTATGGATATTTAAATTAATTAATTTCAGTGCGTGAAATGTCATAATGTTTTAGTTATTCTAAGTTCCTATCAGGATTCTTTGTTCACTCTCATTCTTGTATGGTTATAGTTATATCTACTCTGTTTTCTGCCTTTTTCCATATTTTACATTATTTTATAAATGTCTTTCCTGCTTTCTTTGTGTTTTTCATAGTTGTTGGTCATGATTGTATTATAATAATGCATTTATATTAGTGTAATTGATTTTGGGGCTCTTAATAGCCAGCTGAAAAGGCTCCAAAGTGTGTCTAGTGACAGCTTATTGTCTGAGAACCAGTCTGTAGAAGTTCAGAGACTCATCAACATGTTGGTCAAAGAGTGGTTCTGTCTGGGTTAGAACTTGCAATATACCTACCTATATTTCTAGGATTCGATAGTGTGGGTAATGAAAATTCAAGGTGTGGGTACCATGATGACTAGTTGACAGAAATGCACCTTTATCTAACTTACTGGCAAGATCTGGTGAGACCTCAGTTTTGATGCTAGAAAAAGCATTTCAATCAGGGTGGCACTTTGCTTCTCAAGCTATGGTGCCAGTTTCCCCATCCTTCTGTCTGTATCAGGCTTATTCTTTCCAAATACCTTGGATCTAGGGGTTTTATTAATAGTTGGTTGACTTTCTTTCGTGGAAATCTAAATGGGCTCCTTCCCCCACCTCCAACTCCTCCTGAAAGAGACTTCTTAAAGTGCAAAAGGAGTTTTTCTCCCCAATCTCTACCCATTTCAGTAATTAATCCAGACAAGAATTTGATGGCCATCTGATTTTTGTTTGCATTAATGGGGAAAAACAGATTTTGATAACAATAATGGCAAAGATTTGAGGAAAAAGTATTTATGAGTGCCTTCCTCTTCTTCCTTTCAGAGACACGACCTGATACAATGAATACTAGGAAGACCTCGGATCAAAGCCAGCCTCAGACACTTACTAGCTGTATGATTCTGGGCAAGTTATTCAACTTCTGCCTGTTTCCTCATCTGTAAAATAGCCCCTTCCTCCCAAGGTAGATGTGAGGATCAAATGAGATAATATTTATTATACACTTAGCATGGTGCTTGCACATAGTAGGTACTTTATAAAATGCTTCTTCCTTTCCCCTTTCAGAAGTTTCTCCTACAATGTATTCTTAATCACCAAAAGCAGTAAGTCATAGGAAAGAGTCTAGCATCTCTGTCAATGCTCACAGTGTGCTACATTTGTCAAAAAAGGAGACTTTCCTCCCAGTAATTTATACTCTTGTGTTTGTCAAAGACTAGTCAACAGTTTTTGCTTCTTTATGTTGTTTATCTAGTTTTTCTCTGATCTTATTGGTAGCTCCATAGTTTGTTCCACAGATCTACTTCTGTCTTTTTGACCAATGCCAAATAGTTTTGTTGTAATTTAAAATATATTGTTTGATACAGCATTATCTGAGTCAAGCAAGGAAAAGTTGGGAGAAAAAAGAAATCTAGTATAACTGGAAATCGAATTGAGAAAGGGAAAGGAAGGAGAGAAGATCTCAGGCAGGGGGTAAAGATAGAGAAGGAATAACTAAGTAAAACCAGTGATTTGGGTTAGGCTGAGGAAAGAGAGGGAAGGGTGAAAATTAGAATTAGACTTGAACATGAAAAGTGTTGGTTATAAAAATCTTGGCAGATCTTTTCCATTTTTCTCCTATTTGTTGTCTTCCTTCCATTTTAATGTTTTAATATTTTCAGGATAACTTTGCTTAGTTGGATCTCTTACCCACTTTTCTTTACATTGACTTTTTACTCCACTGTTCTCTTTTGTGACACTATAGGACTGATAATCTTCAATCATTCTTCTCTTTAAGATTGTACAAAGGTTATATTCTGAACTGTTATAGCTTTTGACTACTACTGGTCTCCATTTGGCAAATAAATCTACTATTTACTGTCTAAGATGCTTTTTAGGTTCTTTAGATTTCCATGTAATAGCAATTGGTTTATACTGGTAAAATTTTTTTATGAAATTATTGCAATTGGTGTTCTTTCTTCCATTTTGTAGCCTATTATTTCCTTTATTAATAACTTATTTAAATGGGGTAGGTGGGATTTATTTTAATTTCATATAATGCCTTGCCCCATTTTTTCTGATTTTGTATTAGAATATTACTATTAATAGTAACTAGTCAGTGAATATCTACAGAGAGATGGTTCTGGAATAACTCCCATACTAGTAATGTGTAGTTCCCAATGTGCTGAAATATCATCAGCTATACTTTTTATGATGTTATTCATTGTTTTCTGTGTTCAATGTCTTCCAGTTTTTTAAAAGTATTCATGATGATGCAACATAGCATACTTGTCATGGTCCCTCTAACTTTGTAGGTGTCTGAAGACTATTTGAATTACCATACATTTGGGACAAGGAAGACACCATCTATAGGAGCTGTGTATAATTGTATCTTGTTGTATATCCTTGCTGGGGTTAGGGCAAAATCAAACTCCTTTTGGTAACTGTTTAATGACTTCTGCCCCCAAATTGAAAGTGAATTAGCAGGGTGCTAGTATCAGGCCTACCCCTAATATTTGTCAGAGTCAATAATTAGGACCAAATGAAATGATTTCATGTTTCATATTATGGTTGAGATAAGGAAAGGCCACTACAGATACAGAAGGTGAAGTGGATGGTGGAATACAGCACAGTACCCTAAAAGAAAAGCCATCCTGATTATGTATGGGCTGTTCTAACATGTAGCAATTATAGCTATCCCAAGCAAAATATGAAATCTCAGGAGTAGTCAGTTCCTAGTCCCTGGAGGTTTTCCAGTGAGACAGGATAACCACTTTTTGGAGATGTTGTAGGTCAGAGGCGTCAAACGGCCAATCCTCTGAGTGCCCCCTGAACCAGATGAAAATGTATCTGGGAAATATTTAACAAATTGAATAAGAACACTATTGTGTAGATAATATTAATGTGTGGTTTTTCTAAGTCAACAGATGCCCCACAGGGATCCTTATGTACAGCTTTATGGCCTTGTTTCTGTGTTTGACACTACCAGTGTACCAGCGTACGGTATTCAAGTATAGGTAGATGAGATGTTTTACAATTCTTGGGTTCTGTAATTCTGAATTAATTATTTGATTATTATTAATAGCAAGTCATTCCTCGAGGGGATAATTACTAAAGTCTCCATTCTCTGCTTATGTGAGTGTTTTGCCAAAGAAATCTGTGGTTCACACTTGGATTTGCTGCTTAAGCAGTCCCTACGGGAGACTCATTATGTCTAAATTTGTCCTCTCCTCCGAAACTCGACCCTTCTCTAAACTCTTCCTAAATTACTTCCTAGCCACCTGAGTTTGTAATCTTGAAGTCATCTCTCTTCACTCTTTTCTCTCCCTTGTACAACCCATCTTCCTATATCCAGTCATTGGCCAAGTCCTCTTTGTACACAGAGGAGGAAGCCAGGGTCCATAAAAGCAAAATGTTATGCTTCAAGTAATAGAAGTAAATAAAAATAAGGCTGGGATCTGAACCCACGTCTTAGGACTCTAAACCTGGAGTTCTTTCCAATATGCCATTGTTTTCATTCTTTATTATGATCATTATTGTATTAACTCCTCAAGATGTGTGTTTACTTAATTGGAATTAACTAATGGACTAGGAGCAGGAAAGGTAGATAGCTGTTTAGGTTGCCCCAAGGAATACTTTTTTTTTTTTGGAGGGGGGAAGGCAATTGCGGTTAAATGACTTGGCCAAGGTCACAACTAGTACATGTCAAATGTCAAGTGTCTGAGACTGTATTTGAACTCAGGTACTCCTGACTCCAGGGCCAGTGCTGTATTCACTGTGCCACCTACCTGCCCCCACAAGGAATACTTTTACAATTAGTTTTTTGTGAAGACAGTGTTGCAAGTTATTCTCTCAAAGCCATGTGTGTATTTATTTTTAATTAATCATGAATTAGACCAAATTTATAAGGAGTGGTGCAGTAGAAGACTTCTGGCTTCACATCTTGCCCTTTGAGGCAGCTAAGGGGTGCCATAGCTCATAGGGTGCCAGGCCTGGAGTTAGGAAGACTCATCTTCATGAGTTCAAAACTGGCCTCAGACACTTAAATAACTTTATGTGACCCTGGGAAAGTCACTTAGCCCTGTTTGCCTTCATTTCTTCATCTATAAAATGAGCTGGAGAAGGAAATGGTAACCGCTTCAGTAACTTTGCCAGGAGAATCCCAAAAGGTGTCACGAAGCATTAGACACGACAATAACAACAACCTGGGTGGTCTTGGGCAAGTTACATCTATGAGATGAGAAAGTTGGACTAAATGGTTTCTCAGTTCTCTTCTTTTATTATTATTATTATTAATATTATTTTCCTCAGGTCTCTTCTTGCTCTCAATCTGTGTCGATGAAATCTATCCCAGAAATAGCATTGTTTGGTGAATGATGATCCTCAGGTTATCTGAAACAAGGTGGATGCAAAGACTTGGGAGAAAAAAAGCCTCAGTTCTTACCATTACCAAAAAAAGTGACTAAGAAAATATCAGTTACTACCGATCCACATGCCTACTTTGCCATCTATACAAAATGTTCCTGAGGACGATCTTCACACATATTGAGGGCATCCTAAGTGGTGGGATGAAAAGAGAACAGGCCAACTTTCACAAACCATAGTCTATATATTCCATAGTAGATTACATCTTTATAGTTTCACAAATGACCGGAATGCATAGAAAACACAAGATCCCACTGTGCTTGTTGTGTTTAACAACTATATACATGTGTATGTGTATGTGTAGTTTGGGGAGAATAAAAGATGTCCTTTCAGGTACTACTCCCATAAGACATCTCCTGTTTCTTGTGTCAAAAGCACTTCAAGATTTCTAGAAAGATGTAGCAACAATAACAGCAACTAACATATCACTTTAAAATTTACCAACATGTGTATATTTATACATATATATGTATTTGTGTACATATATGTATATATGTGTGCACACACATACATACATATACACGGGCGTATGTGTGTTTTATCTGAACCTCACGATAACCCTGAGGTTTAGTGTGAAGCAAATGCTATGCACATTATCATCTGCATCTTACAGAGGAGAAAACTGAGAGAGGTTAAGTGAAGTGTCTAGTGTTTGAAACAGGACTCAAATCTAGGGCTTTTTGGCCCTGATCCCTATACTCTATCCTCTTCCCCATGTTGCTTTTAATAATTTTTTAAGTGACCATTGTCATCCAACAAAACACAAACATGTTCACCGAACCAAAGTTTGCTACATTCCTGAAGGATGTCCACAGTAGGGGCGAAATGGAAGGAGGTAGATTATGAGGTCTTCTGTTTATTCATGGTAATTTTCAAATATAGCCCTTTCTACCCTCTGACACAGCAATCTTTGGATCAAAGTTGTTTTGTTTTTTTTTAAAGGATGGGGAGAGGGGTAAGGACGTGGGGATAAAGCACTTCCTCTGACAATATATGCGATAAACCTACACTCATGTCTAGCACTTGTACCACAAAGGAAAAGTAGTTAATTTTCTCTGCTGTTGTCTAGGGTCTTCAGGCTTGGCTTTATTTTTATTTCCATTTTACACTGTTAAAGTTGCATTTTCCTGGTTCTACTTACTTCGTTGTGTCAGTTCCCTCATGTCTTTTCTTGTTTCTCTAAGTTCTTCATTCTTCTTCTAGCACAGTGATTATTTTATTACACTCATTATTTAGGTATTCCACAATCAATGGGTGCTTATTCAGTTTTTTCTACACAAAAATGCCTCATTGAATTTTGGAGGGGCAGAAAGGACTTTTTTTCTTTCTTTCTGTTTTTGATCACCTTGGGATTTATGTATATCATCAGACTCTCTAGGTCAAAGGTATGGACATCTTAGTAACTTTTTTTAAGCTTCATTCCAAGTTGCTTATCACAATGGCTATCCACTAGAATAATTCACAAAGGAAGGTCAATTTTCAGCTGTAAGTTTATGCAGTTTTCAAATTTTGCCTTGAGTTCACAAATGCCCACATGTAGCAGTCTTCTATCATGTGTTTGTCTAATAAATAATGAAACATTAAGTACCCTCAATAAAAATCAATTGCCAATAGCATACCAACGCATTTACTATAAATATTCAAGTCAGAAATTTAATTTACCTCTCACCCACAGGAAAGTCAGGATTTTCAGCAAGTAACTGCTTTTCTCCACAAAAATAGTCACAATATTGCCACCCTGTGGCATGCTTTAAATTTGCTGGATCACAGTTTTCTTTTTCATTTCTAAGGTAAAGACATAAAATTGAGCGGGAGTGTGGGTAGATTTTATGTCTAATACACGAGTATACCTCAGATATATTGACGTTCAGTTTGAGACCACTCTAATAAAGCAAATATCACAATAAAGCAAGTCACATAAAATTTTTGGTTTCCCAGCGCATATAAAAGTTGTTTATTCCATACTCTATAGTCTATTAAGTGTACAATAGTAAAAAATATGTATATACACCTTAGTTAAAAAATAATTTATTGCTAAAAATGCTAAGCATCATCTGAGCCTTCAGCAAGTCATAATCTTTTTGCCAGTATAGGGTCTTGCTTCTGCGTTGATAGCTGCTTACTGATCAGGGTACCAGTTGCTGCAGGTTGGAGTGGCTGTGGCAATTTCTTAAAATAAAACAGCAAAAATTTGCCTCATTGATTGACTTTTTCTTTCACTTGAACACTTAGAGGCCATTGTAGGGTTATTAATTGGCCTGATTTTGATGTTTCGTGTCTCAGGGAATAGAGGGGCCTGAGAAGAGGGAGAGAGACTGGAATGGCTGGTTGGTGGAACAGGCAGAACACACATGACATGTATTGATTAAGTTCATTTTGTTTTACATGGGCTCGGTTTGTGGTGCCCCAGGACAATTACAATGGTAGCATCAAAGATCACTGATCACAGATCACCATAACAGATAGAATAATGATGAAAAAGTTTGAAATATTTTAAGAATGACAAAAGTGAGGGTTGGATGTGCACAGGTGTGAACTCAGGTTGTAGGCCCAGAACTACTGGTAGCAATGGAGTTAAGTAGTTTGGACTAATAGCAAGGGAATTTTTCTAGATTCCTTGGGAATGCCTGGCACAGAAGCCCTCAGAATGGGGAAAATGGAGTTAGAATGTTCCATATCAGCAAGCTTGCAGGAGAATATCAGCATTAAGTTTAAAAGAACTTAATAGGAGTCAAACCTTGGAAAATGGGACCATAGACTCCTCTGGCTATTCATAGAGCATAATATTACATCTTATTTTCTGATATTTTTTTATATTTCTGATATTATTTTCTGACTTTAACTCCTTGGTGATGCTTTCTTTCGGGATCTTACATTTTCCCTGCGTTTCGCAGCACTCTCTTGAAGTCATTGGTATTCCATCATTTTACTTTGACCTGGTTCTCTTCATATGTAGTACAGTATAGTGGAAAGTGGCCTAGACTTGGAGTCTAGAGACTAGCTCTCATATTAACTGTGTGACAAGGAATATTGCCCAAAAGATGATTCCACCAGACATTTTGTCTCTAGAGGAAGGATAATGGAGGGAGGGGGAAATTGAGAGTTGCAAATAAAAAAGAAATCCTATAAGGGTACCCCAAAACACAATCAAAATGTGGACATAAAATGATAAGATACGATAAATTGCGATTAGACAATTTATATTTGTATAAGAAATGTGAATAAAGGATAAACATCAACAGATTTTGTACAGCGAGTATAGCTGCAAACTGAAAAATGCTTTTCATACTTAAAAAAGGATGGAAAGTATTCAGATCATGTAGCTATCTTTTTTTTAGCTAGCTATGCCTTCGAGCATGAAGAAGATCTCTTCAGGAGACTCTTCTTTAAAAATGGAAGAACATGGTAAACAGATGGTAAGGTACATCAGAGACATGACGGAAAGAGCATAGGACTTTTTGGTTGTCATGTCTGGGCTTGCACAAAGCTAAATTACAATGACTGTGTTACAAACTTTTTGGGTTCGAGCTTCCTGTTGTGTCAGAAAGGGATCTGAGTATTACCTACCTAAAAGGTTATTGGGAAGGAAAGAACTTCTTAAAATAGATCTTGGGGGTTGCTATTGTTAGGTGTGGGAGTTGCTAATGTTAATATTTTGTGCTAAATTGACCCTCGACCAAATTGAAATGAGCATGATTGGTGAGGGGAATGACTTCCTGTTTTGCACCATTTGCCTTCTTCCTCTTCTCTTCAAATGCTCTCATGCCTTCCTTACCCTACCTTTAATCAAAACATGCTTCTACTAAATGACCCATTTGACTTATTCACACCAAGATGTAAGTGACTAATATTAAATGGTTCAAGGGCTATATTTTGGTCCTTTGGTTCATTCTTGATTTAATTGGTGGAGGTGCTGCTGGTGAATGGCATTCATATCCCTTTCACACTTTCTTCGATGTGTTTCTTTTCTATGTTTTCCCATAAATCCCTCATTGAGAATCCATCCAATGTATTGGGGGATCTTCGTTTAATAGCTCAGAGATATTAGGGTACTGGGCAGCTAGGTGGCATAGTGAATAGAGCACTGGGCTTGGAATCAATGTCATGAATACAAATCTGGCCACAGACACTTACTAGCTTTGTGACCCTGGGCAAGTCACTTAACCCTGTTTGCTTCAATTCCTCATCTGTAAAATAAGCTGGAGGAGGAAAGGCAAACTACTCTAGTAACTTTGCCAAGAAAAACCTAAACAGGGTGATGAAGAATAGGATATGACTGAAAAGGACGAAACAACAACAAGCTAAGGTACTGTATTGGTAATTAAGGTGGGACTTTTTTTTTTTTTACTGTTTTCTGTTTTAGAATGCTAAAGTAATCAAGTGCCTTTGATTAAATATTACTAGGTGCCAAGCCCCAGGCCCACCCCCTTTCACTGATTAGATGTGAAGTCTTCAGGCCCTCAGAAGGAGATATAAACTCAGAGGTTAGCATTTTGTTTGGGGCTCTCATTCACTGGAAGAATGTTGGTATGGAGACTCTGGGTAGCTGCTGTAGCCCCCCAGCTTTGAAGAAAACCTAGATGTTGGTGCTTCTCTTTTTGGTAACTATGTATGTGGTGTCTTGATCACACAAAGCCTGTCTGTTGAATGGTGTCATTTCATCTGTTGATATTTTCTTCTTGTAATTTCTATTTGTATTTGCTCTGAAGTTCAGGGTGCTGGCTTTTTCCCCTGAACTAAGTGAACGATATGTGTATGTTTAATTAAAGTGAGATTGTTAACTCCTTAAAGTTACTGTCCTTAGAAAAGCAGATCAAAGAACTGGTGCTAGCAGCTCTTGTTTCTGGTCTTGTTGGGTCTTACACCTCAACAGCAGCTGCTAGCTATGTTGTTGTTACAGGTACCACTGAGGCTTTCTGTTATCTCTTGTTCACGTTATGTCATCAGCTCTGCCTCCTTTTTTGGACATATATGCCCTCAATAACATCTTTTATTTAATTTCTTTTGCACAAAATATGTCCATGTCTCCCATATGTTCAAAAACCCCTTACTTCATCCATTCCCATTAGCCATTATTTCATATCTCTCCTGCCTTTTGTGACAACCTCCCTGAGAAAGCTGTCTACAATAAGCATCTCCATTTTGTTTCCTCTTCCTCACTCCCTTCTTAAATCTCTCCAGTCTCATGTCTGCCCTTATTTCTCAACTGAAAGTACTCTCACCAAAGCTGGGGTTTGTTGCTAAATATTTAACAATCCACTTTCTGGGGAAAATGTATGCAAGACATTCTTTTAAGTTCAATCTGCATTAACATTTTCTCCATTACTTTTTTTAAAGCTGCACAATCATCAAAACAATAAATCAAACCCTGATTTCTGATGTTGACTGATTTCCAAACTGAAAATGTTCACAGTGAAAATTTAATATTTTGTTCTCAAGAGAGCTGGTTTGAGCTAGTTCAAGCACACCACTGAAATAAGATTCTTTGACAGCAATGATTTTTGTCTTTGTCCCCTCAGTGCCTAGCAGAGTGCCTGACACATTTAGTGCAGCTCATACATGAAAGAAATCTTTACTATAACATACCTGACAGGTTAATCCACCTCCTTCTTGAAGGATAGCTGAGAAGAGGAAACCTACTACCTCTCTAGGCAGGTCATTCCACTTTGGGATGGAAGAATTGTTACATTGGACAAAGGTAGGGTTAGAGGGCTGGCGGTACTGAAGCCTTATTTTCATCAGAACTGGGTTAAAGAGGGAATAACATATACATCCAGAAGAGTATAAAAGTCTTCTAAATTTATAAGAAAATGAGAGGGTGAGGGACTTTTAGAAGTGTGTGTAGATCAAGAAGTAGGAGAGACAGGATAAAGGAGAGATTCTTAGAATGGTGGGTAGATTAAAGAATAGAAGAATAAAGGGAGAGGATAAGGAAGCAATTCTTAAAAAGAGTGCAAATTAGGGAGATAGTGGTTAGAAGTAACAGAGACCTGTGTGGAAAGATATGGCAAAAAGAGAGGGTGAGAAAGTTAATAGAGAGGAAAAATAGGATGGAAGAAAATATACAACTAATAATTATAACTTTGAATGTGAATGGGATGAACTCACCCATAAAACAGAAATGGATAGCAGAACAGATTAAAAATCAGAATCCAACAATATGTTGTTCACAAGAAGCATTTAAAAAGGAGAGATACATACAGAGTTAAAAGAAAGACTGCATTAGATTTTATTATACTGAAACTGAGATAAAAAAGCAGGGGTATCATTCACAACCAGATAAAATTAAAGCTAATATAGATTTAATTAAAGGAGATAAAAAGGGAAACTACATTATGATAAAAGGTACCAGAGGAAATGAAGCAATGTCAATGCTAAACCTGTATGCACCCAATGATATACCATCTAAATTTTTTAAAAGAAAAGTTAAATGAATTACAGGTGGAAATAGGTAGTAATGCTATAATAATAGTGGTGAACTTTAACCTTCCCCTCGCAGAATTAGATAAATTTAACCAAAAAATAAATAAGAAAGAAGTTAAGGAAGTGAAATAGAGTCTCAGATAATCTAGATATGATAGATATCTGGAGAGAACTGAATGGAAATCAAAAGGAATATATCTTTTTCTCAGTGGTAGATGGTACCAATAAAAAATTGACCATATATTAGGGATTTAAAACTTTATAGTTAAATGCAGAAAAGCAGAAATATTAAAGACACTCTTTTCAGATCACAATGCAATAAAAATTACATTCAATAAGGTGCCATGGGAATACAGATTAAAAATTAATTGGAGACTAAACAACCTAATATGAGTAAGTTAAAGCACAAATCATGGAAACAATAAAAAAATTCATTAAAAAGAGAATGACAATAATGTGACGACATATCAAAACCTATGGGATGCAGCAAAAGCAATAATCAGAGGAAAATTTATGTCTCTAAATGCTTATTTCAATAAAATAGAGAAAGAGCAGAGAGATAATTTGGGCATGCAATTAAAAACACTAGAAAAAGAACAAATTAAAAATCACCAATTGGGGGTGGAGCCAAGATAGCAGCTGGAAAACAGGGACTTGCTTAAGCTCTCCCCCAGGTCCCCCCAAACACCTGTAAAAA
>JAQQSZ010009535.1:0-12750 GCA_028646595.1 Phalanger gymnotis
CCACAGGAGTTGCTTCCTTAGATGAGAGCTGTGAGTGCTAGGCTTGAAGCAGGACCAGTGGTCTTGGGGATGCTGCCACTCCCAAGGCTTCTGTGCCTACCTGTTTCTTGGGAGAAGTTGGTCAGCAGTTATTGCTGGTTGGGATCAGGAAGGTGGGCCCTTTTCTCTTCGATCATTTCTCCCCTCAGTGATTGCTGTGGGCACTCAATATGAAATATGTCTGGCAGTTTATGGGGCACTACTATTCCCAAGGTTCTTAGGCTCAAGGTTATGTGATATCTCCATCACTGTCTGAGGAGAATAACTAACGTTATATAATTCTATGTTGGATGATAGGCTATTATTTTCTATCTTCACTGGACACAGAATAAGAAGAAATAGGACTAGCACCTACAATAGACTCCCTCACTCCCAATTAAAAAGAGAAAATCTGTTGATTTTTACATACAATAACTCAAACCTGCTGACTTTTAAAACTTCAGTCTTCATATGTGGTCAATCCTTAGACAGGCTCTCTGCTAAGTTTGAAAAATTATTAACACATAGCAACTAAAATTTACTTCTGAGAATGGAGTAAACTTGTTGAATGTAGATTCAGTTAAATGACTGCTAATGACCCAAGACTTCTTCTACTTACCATGGCTAGATGCCTCATTACCTAACCTTGTGATTTTGACTAAAAGAGACTGGAGGCCGGGGAGCTAACTGCATGTGCTACTGTGTGTCTGGGACTTCTCAGACCAGCTCTTACTCAGAGCCAGAAAGAGGATGGAGATGCATCAGAAAACCTAGTGACCCAACATTATTTCATCTCTAGAACCTTTACTCCCTCAACCTGATGTTCCAAGCCAAGCTGATTCAGTAAGCAAGCAAGCAAAAAAGCATTGATTCAATGTGAGACACTGAGGACAGAAAGAAAAATGAAATGTAGGCCTGGCACTCAAGAAGGTTACATTCTAGTGAGGGAGAACAAGTAAGGATATAACTACATAGCTGATCTTTTGAGGAAGAAAGGAAGGAAAGAAGGAGAGAAGAAAGGAAGGAAGGAAGGAAGGAAGGAAGGAAGGAAGGAAGGAAGGAAGGAAGGAAGGAAGGAAGGAAGGAAGGAAAAAAGGAAGGAAGGAAGGAGGAGGGAGGGAGGAAGGGAAGAAAGAAGGAGAAAGAGAGAGAAAGAACCATGCTTTTCTTCTTCAGCTTCTAGCTCTCAAATGCTTGGTTCCTAAACTTTGAACATTATGAAATGCAAGTGTATAATTTTGATGACATTAATTTTTTTTTAAATTGCATGAAGAAAACCAATGCAACCAAGATTAGAAGGAAAGCAGAAAACTGTGAAACAATTTTATAGCCAGGGTTTCTGATAAAGGCCTCATTTCTCAAGTATATAGAAAACTGAATCACATTTATAAGAATACAAATGATTCCCCAACTGATAAATGGTCAAAGGATATGAACAAGAAGTTTTTGGATGAATAAATTAAAACTATCTATAGTCCTATGAAAAAATGCTCTAAATAACTATTGATTAGATAAATGCTAATTAAAACAACTCTAAGATACCCCCTCACACCTATCAAATTGGCTCATATGACAGAAAAGGAAAATGATAAATGTTGGAGAAGGTGTGGGGAAATTTGAACACTAATGCATTGTTGGTAGAGTTGTGAATTGTTCCAACCTTTCTGGAGAGCAATTTGGAACTATGCCCAAAGGGCTATAAAACTGTTTCACACCCTTTGATCCAGCAATACCACTACTAGATTTGTATCCCAAAGAGATCATAAGAGGGGGAAAGACCCACACATACAAAAATATTTATAACAGCTCTTTTTTAGTGGCCGAGAATTGGAAATTGTAGAGATGCCTATCAACTGTGAAATGGTGAAACAAGTTGTGGTATATGAATGTAATGGAATACTATTGTTCTATAAGAAATCATGAGCAGGCAGATTTCAGAAAAACCTGGAAAGACCTAGGTGAACTGATGCATGGCGAAGTGAGCAGAACCAAGAGAATGTTGTACATAGTAATAGCAACATTGTTCTATGATCAAGTATGATAGACTTAGCTCTTCTCATCAATACTATGTTCTAACAATTCCAAAAGACTCATGATGGAAAATGTTATCCACATCCAGAGAAAGAACTATTGAGTCTGAATGCAGGTTGAGTATACTATTTTCATTTTGTTTGTTTTTTTCTTTCTCATTTTTTTTTCCTTTTGTTCTGATACATCTTTTACAACATGACTAATGTGGAAGTATGTTTAACATAGTTGTACATGTATAACCAATATCAAATTGCTTGCTGTCTTGGGGAGAGGGGAGGGAAAGGAGGGAGGGAGAAAAATTTGGAACTCAAAATATTACAAAAATAGATGTTGAAAACTCTTTACATGTAATTGGAAAAAAATACTATTAAGTGAAAAAAAAAACCTAATCTCTCATTCCCGTTTCCCTAGCTTGGTTAATCCCAAAAGAAAATTTTTTAAGGTACTAATTAATGCAATATATCTAGGTATAGGCTTTAAGTCCCTTTTGAATATCATGCCTTCTGGGCACAGATGCTATTAAAAGCTGTTGGTAATAATGATCACTATGACATTGCAAATTCTCAAGTAACCTTAGTAGAGACATTGATTTGTGTCTCTTTTGTGCCGTTGCTCTCCCCAAAGACTATAGCCAAGATTAGAGCATTATTCAATGCAATGGGTAGAGAGAAGTTCAGGGTATAGTTATATATACTCTGGGTCAGGGTCAAGGACCATGGTATAATCATGTGTTTGGCAGGGAGACAAATGTGACTAGAATACCTTAGTGCAAATATTCTTGGAGTTTGCTAATTGGGTGTCTACAAGATATGGTGACTACCTGAGCAGGAGAGAAATAGGGGGAATGCTCTTCTAGTGAGTCTTTCTCCAGAACAACATTGCTATTGGTCTTTTGACAAAACTTGGCTTATTTTAAACCCTACCAAAGGTCTGACAAATAGGATAAATAAAGTTTAAAAAAAATGACAAAATATCATAGTTCATAGGACATAGCAGTAAACCTGGAAGAGACTTAGAGGTCATCTAGCAGAACTCCTTTTACAGCTAGGGAAGTTGAGGCCCAGAGAAGCAAAAGAATTTGAAGGTTACACAATTGGAGTCAAAAGATCCAGGTTTTAAGACTCTGATGACTGTCTTCTTTCTGCCAATTTATGTGTGTACATTGGGAAGAGAGGAACTGAGGGCATTGTGGTCTTATGTCTTGCATATGGAGGAGGGGAATTTTCTTAGGGCTATGTTTTGTGGTCTATACTAGTCAAGATAATGAGAGCACCAGTAAATATGACTGTTCCAATACCTTCTGCCCTGAGCATAGAAAAAAGGAATATAAATATATATATATAAAATATATGCATACATGTATATATGTGTTATGTATGTGTATGTGTGTATATATATATTTAGAGAGAAAACTAATGGTTAGATGTGTATGTATGTATATATGTGTATGTAGTATGTGTGTGTATGTATGTATAAGGCAGCAAGAGAGATTTAGGTTACAACACAGGAAGGACTTCCTGATTTAAAAAAAAATCAACACTAATAGGAGTTTCTGATGGAAACTGAAATGTCCTTGCCCATAGATATTTAAAAATAGAAATAATTTTTATCTGATCTGGGTTAGATGTGCATCTGAATTAAAACTCTATGAAGACATCTTCTTAACTCCAGACTTTAAGGCAATAATTCAAATCACTTTCGATTTTTGTCCCTGGCAGTTACCTGAGTAAGATTATTTTCTTTCTAAACTGCAGAGGCACGGTTTGAACTAGAATGAACTCAATTTTTTCCACTTAAAATTCAATTGATGACTTGAAGCAATTTCAAACTTCTCTTGCTTTTTAATCACTCCCGCTGGGACTCTTTAGTGTTCCTCCCAACTTTATTCTCTGACTCTACATTCACTTTTTGATGGAGTCCCAGGAAACTGATTAAAATAGTGCGTTAGTTTCCATGGGCCTTATTGAAGATAAGCCTGGAGAGATCCACGGGGCTACATTCCAGTCTATCCAAGGGAATTATTTGTTTGCCTTGTCGCAATCTATAGCCAATCCATGGCAATATCATTAGCTGTCTTTGAGGGAGCTTTGCTTCATCTGATTGCACTGAGAGACCGGCAGAGTGCAATCTCCTTGTTAGTCATAATTCTACCTCTCTTAGGTCTCCCACTAACTGGCATATTCATCTAGAAAAGCAGGATGACTTATTTGAGGTCTCCAATGGGAGCCTACTATTTGCGACCCAGTAGAGTTGATATCCAGGTTGCCCCCTTGGGAGTGACCTCATATTTAATGAGGGCGATTATTTGTGTTAATTCTTCCATTCCCCAAGGAAAGAAGTAATCTTGAGCAGCCCTTTAAGAAAGTTGCAGGGTACTGATTGGTCTCCAGGGCCTATACAATTGAAGCTGTAAATCTCTTTTCACTTGGTCTTGTCCTATATGCCCTCAAGTCACCCCTAGAGTCCTCAATGAAAAGGAAATTAGAAAGGCATTTTGTCCTTCTAGAACGACCACCTCTAATTCAGAAGATGGATATCTTTTCATTGGGTCAGTGAATCTTAGAACTTAAGACCCTTTGTTATGAGGATATATTTCCTTTATCAAAATTAATTAATTATACTGAGGTATAATAGAAATGAATTAAAGGAGAGAAGTCCTAGATTTGATTTTTATTCTTTTGTTTATCTGACACTGGGAAAGGCACCTAACCTTTTTGGGCCTCATTTTTCTCATCTACAAAAGAAAGAGTTTGAAAAATATTCACTTCAAAGTCTTGTTTAATTCTATGATGTTGTGAGCTACATCTGCAAAATAAGGATAATATGCATTTATCTGCCTCATAGAATATTTATAAGGATTAAAATTAAAGCATAACACTAGAGCATTCTTTTGTTTGTTTTAGATTTTTTTGTTTTTGTTAGGGTTTTTTTTTTACTTCATCACATATGGAAATTCTGGTGTGGAAACTTCATGCACTGATACAGATCAGTGACTTGTCTACAACTTAAGGTCTTACAGACTTGCCCAGGGTCACACAGCTAGCAATTGTCAGAGGCGTCACTTAATCCATTTATTCCTGACTCCAAAGCCAGCCCTCTTTCCCCTGTACCACACTGCCTGTAAGATGTTATGTTTAAATCCCTCCTCCTTTAGTTAGAATTTATTTTGTTTTCAAATATTAGCTTTCTCTTCTCGACTAAATAGGATGTTTCTTGAGAGCGGGAACAATATCTTTTGTATTCTGTATTGCAACTAGGAGTGAACTGGGCATAGTATAGTACCAGCAAATACATTAGTTGGTTGGCTGAGTTTTCTTACTTTAATGAAAATCCACTTCTCATAATCTCCCTTTATTTTTTCTTAGTTTTTTTTATTCTGAGCTTAAGAAATAAAGCAAGAATTTTGATAACATAGTAGAATAGGAAAAAAGATGATGGTACATGAAACTCCAAATCTATTATGTACAACTTTCTTTTCCTCTTAAATATATAATAAACTTGTCATGTAAATTTCTTTTTTTCCCTTCTCCCCCTTACCTTAGAGATGGCTACCATTACACACACACATATATATGTAAACCATTGTACACATACTTCTATTTTCTGTTCTTTCTGTGGATGCAGATAGCATCTTCCTTCACACATCCTTTGTAGTTAATTTGGGTATTTATAATAGTCAAAATTACTTAGTTGCTCAAAGTTGTTCTTAAAGCAATATTGCTGTTATTGTATCCCTTCATTCTGCTCATTTCCCTATCCCTTATTTCATGCAAGTCTATCTATGTTTTTCTAACCTTATTGAGCTCATCATTTCTTATAGTACAGTAGTATTCCATCACAATCATATACCATAACTTGTTCAGCCATTCCCCAAATGACAGATATCTCCCCAATTTCCAGTTCTTTGCTACCATGAAGAGAGCAGCTATAAATATTTTAGAACATAAAGATTTTTCTTTCCATTTTCTCTTAATCATCTTGGGAAATAGTAGTGGTAGTGCTGGGTCAAAGGGTATAGATAGTTTAACAATTCTTTGGACATAATTGCAAATTGCTCTCCAAAATGGTTGGATAAGTTTACAATTCCACCAACAATGAATGTGTCCCAATTTTTCAACATCCCTTCCAACATTTGTTGCTTTCTCCTTTTATCATTTTAGCTAATCTGATAAGTGTAAAATGGTATCTCAAGGTTGTTTTAATTTGAATTTCTCTAATAAATAATGATCTAGAGCATTTTTGTCATGTGACTATAAATTGTTTTGATTTCTTTGTTGGAAAACTGCTTGTTCCTAAACCTTTGACCATTTATCAATTGGGGAATGACTCACATTCCTATAGATTTTTCAAAAGCTCTTTGTATATTTGAGATGTTGAAACCTTTATCTGAGAATCTGTCTATAAAAAAAATTTCCCAATTTTTAGTTCTCTTCTAATCTTGACTACATTGGCTTTATTTGTGCAAGACCTTTTTAATTTGATGTAAACCAAGCTATTGATTTTATACCTTACATTCTTCTCTATCTTTTACTTATTTGTGAATTGCTCACCTATCCCTAAGTCTATGTTCCATGTTCTTCAAATTTTCTTGTATCTTCCTTTATATCCAGGTCATGTATCCTGGTGTAAGATATTGCTCTATATGCAATTTCTGCAAAACTGCTTTCCAGTTTTCACAAATTTTTATCAGATAATGACTTCTTATCCCCAAACTTAAGTCTTTACATTTGTCAAACACAAAGTTGCTGTAGTCATTTGCTGCTGCAGATTGTATGTCTACTTTGTTTCCCCGATCTGCCTGTTTCTTAGCCAGTACCAGATAGTTTTGATAATTACTACCTTATAATATAGTTTAAGATCTAGTAGTGCTAAACTCCTTCCTTTACATTTCAATAGTTCCTTTTATATTCTTGACCTTTTGTTCTTCCAAATAAATTTTGTTATTATTCTTTTTAATACAGCTAAAAATGGTATTTTAATTGGGACAGCATTGAATACACAAATTAACTTAGGAAAAATTGTCATTTTATTACATTGGCCTGCCTACCCAGGAACAATTATTTTTCCAATTGTTTAAATCTGATTTTATTTGTATAAAAAGTGTTTTTTAAATAATTGTGTTCATATAGTTCCTGTATTTGTTTTTGCAGGTGTCCTCCCAGGTATTTTATACTGTTGAGAGTTATTTTAAAGGAGGTATCTCTTACTATTTCTTCTTGCAGGATTTTATCAGAGATATATAGGGAATGCTGTTGATTTATGGGGCTTTATATAGTCTCCTTTAGCAGAGATGGAATAGCAGTGGTCATCAATTCCCAAGTCAGGAGCAATTCCTCCCCCTTCCCAGGGGAGGCAGGAAATTGCTTCATAAAAGCAGAAATGCCTAAACTAAACAAGAGATTAACTAAATCTCTTATTTGATTTTTGAAGTCCTTTTTAAAAGTTTTTACAAGAACTCTTTTTGGGCTTCTGACCATCTGTGCCATCTAGCTGCTCAGTAAAATATTACTGTACTGTAAGAAATGACAAATTTTTAAAAGAGAGAGATGCATGGAAAGAACTTCATGAATTAATGCCAAAGAAAGTAAGAGCCAAGAAAACAATATATACAATGGCAGCAAAGTAAATGGATAAAGCAAAAACCACAAAACAATTTTAAAAATTATTACAAAATTACAAAGAATAAGCATAACCCCAAAGGCAAGATATGAGAAAATACCTTCCCACAATCCTTTGCAGAGATGGGGGGATGGGATATGGAATACTGGATATCATGTCAGATTTAAAATATATCAATAAACTTATCAGTTTAGCTGATTTTTTGTCTTCTTCCTCCCCTTTTTCCTTTTAAAAAACTCTGTTATATAAGACAATAATCTGATAGTGGAGGGGGAAGGATATGGGGAAAATTTAAATGATATAAAAATAAAATTTATCAACAAAGATAGTTTTATAAAATATAGTTTCCTCAAATCCAGAAAGTCTAAACAAAAGTACTTTAAATTGCAAAGCAGAGGGAAAGAAAAATAGCTTTTATGAATATTTATCATCAAAATACTGTAAAGAATGGCTACAAAAGGGGAAGATGAATAGTAGTAGAGAGAAGAAAAGGTAATAAGAATTTGTGCAGCACTTACTATGTGCCAGATGAAATGATATTTGTAAAACTGCTTAGCACTTTTACAAATATTATTTCATTTGGTCCTCACAACAACCCTTCAAGCTAGATGTTGTTATTAACTCCATTTTGCAGTTGACTGCTCAGAGGCAAACAGAAATTATGGTTACATAACTAACAAAGAAACCAGAATATGTTCACAAGGGATAAAATCGGGGGGGGGGGGCAGGGGGGGAAAGAGAGAGAGAGAGAGAGAGAGAGAGAGAGAGAGAGAGAGGGAATAGTAAAATCAACAGTGTTCGATTACTGGAATATATGTATATGTGTGTATATGTATGTTCGTGTGTTTATATGTGTGTATACATATAATTATGTATATATACATGTATGTACATACGATATGATGAGCCCCTAAGCTATAATTAGTAAACATAAAATAGCAAAAAGTGTATCTAACATATCTAGCAATAGTACATGTATACCATTAGTGTATAAACAAATAGCATAAACAACATAATAGAAAACATAGAAAACAGAAAATAGACAAATATATTTGACATATGTATCAAAATACACCAACATATGTAGTAACATGTGAAGCACTACACCCTTACTATCCTTCCTTGGTTTTCATTATGCTTCATTCTCATGTCCTAACTTCTCTGTCCACTCCCATTTCTCCTCACTGACTATTCTTATTCTTCCGATCTCCTAAATATTTCTGTTTTCTGGGATTTAATCCTGAGTCTTTGCCTCTTCTTTCTACTGTTTCTCCTTTACAATCTCATCCTCACCCACACAGCATCAACTCCCATCTCTCACATAATAAATTCTTCATGTCCAAGTTGAAATTCATTATAATCCACCCAAAACCTTTTCTCCACTCCTTAACTTTACAGTTTCTATAAATGGTACTCTTATCCTTCTAGTCACTCAAGCTTAAAAATTTCAGTCTTTTCTAACTCCATCCTGTTCTTTAATGTTCATATTCAAACAGCTATAAATTTGTATTGCTTTAGGGATAATTAGGTAGCAGAGTAAATTTGAGTACTGAGCCAAGATACAGGAAAATCTGAGTTCATATTTGGTCTCAGACACTTTCTAGATGTGTGACTATGAGGAAGGTATGAGCTCTATGTTCCTCAGTTTCTTATCTGTAAACTGGGGATAATACAGTACTTACCTCACATTCTCCTATCTATTGTCTTCCCTCCATTCTCATTGCCATTAACCTAGTTTGGTCATTCATTGTGTGAATAAAACAGATTTGAACATAAACTCATTGAGGTCAAAGACTGCTTGATTTTATCTTTTTATCCCAGCACATCACCCAGTGACAGACACTTAATAGGTGCTTAATAAGTATATGCTGAATTTCATTGAATGGAATACATTATTGAGTAATCTTATTAAAAATTTCAACATTTTTCATGACTATTGAAAGCTTTGATTTATTCTTTTGAGATCTGCCTGTTCATGTCCTTTCATGACTTATCAGTTAGGGAATGGCTCCTATTTTCGTAAATTTGGCTCATTTTTCTATATTATGAGAAATGAGACCTTTCTCAGAGCAACTATCTACACATTTTTGTCTCCCATGCACTGCTTTTCTTTTAATTTTGTCTTTATTTGTATTATTTATGCTAAACTTTTTTAGTTTAGTATGATAAAAGTTTTTCATTTTTACCTCCCATGAACCTCTCTATCTGTCATTTGGTCATAAACTCTTCCTCTATCTATAGATCTGATGCCTAATTTCTTCCATGCTCTCCTAATTTGTTTATGCTTCATGTCTAAATCATGTACCCATTTTGAGCTTATACAGTATTTGAGTATACAGTGTGAGAAGTTGGTCTATGTCTAGTTTCTGTCAGACTGCTTTCTAATTTTCCAAGCAGTTTATTGAATAGTGAATTCTTATCCCAATAGGTTGGATCTTTGGGTTTATCAAACATTAGGTTTCATTAGGGAAATTGGTCTATGATTTTCTTTCTCTGTTTTTCCTCTCCTTAGTTTAGGTATCCAAATTGTGTTTTTGTTACAGAAAGGATTTGTTAAAACTCCTTCTTTATCTATTTTTTAAAGTTCATATAATATTTGTGGTGAAATTGTGTCTTATTCTGGTTCCCCTGACCACAACCCCTTTCTACTTGGTATAATAGGTGAGTATATAAGAAACCAGTATAAATCAATAATAGTAGGAGGTAACCTTGCCAAGGGGAACCTAGAAGTCATTTGGAAACTAAATCATAAATTAAGAGAGCATCATGGTTACTTGTAAACTGTTTCATAAATTAGGAGAGCATGAGAGCCATTGGAAACTGTCTCACAAATTACCTTAAGCCACATCCTGATACTATATGTTAAATCAGGAGAAGCCAGCTAGGACTTACTCTGGGGATCTCTGGATCCTGCTAACTGCCCATAGTCTGTATACCCCATATAAAGCACCTAGGCCTTACTCTAAGAGCTGCTACTGCTAACTGTTCATGGTCTGTAAGCCTCATGTAAGCTCCAGATATGCATAATCAGACCAGCAGAACATCAGCAAATGTTATGCTAATAAGCTAATCTTAAGGTGCTGCTGATAACTTTGACATGATGCAGATATGTTAATGACCTAACCTTAAGGTGCTGTGGATAAGAGTTAGTCCTTCCCCCACCAAAACCTTATAAAAATAAGACCCCCAACCTCTTTCTCCTGACCACCCACAACACTTCTCTGTCTGCTATGAGTCCATGCTGTCCAAATGTTCCCAACTCCAATTCATGCTTATGCAAGGAATAATTTGTATCTGTCTCCTCTCTCTATTCTCTTCCTCATGGTTCCTGCCTCCTGCTACCATCTCATCCCTTCTCTGAATGTCATGTGTCTTTGTAATTCTGTGCTGTTTGTTTCACTACTTTTTATACTGTTTGCTTCTTTATACCTCATTAAAATGTGCTTAAAGCATTACTCCCCACTTGCTTCCATCATGGTCTTTCCTAGAAAATATCCAAAGAACTGGGCATGCCTATCCCCAATATTAATCAAAGGGCCTTTTTGTGGCTCCATTTCCTTGATCACAATTAATAATTCTATGCATTAATTAGCAATTCAATATTGGAACAAATTGCTCTTTAAACTTTTGGCAGAGAGGGCAGAATAAAGATAGGGGATTAAAGGGAGCATTTTTGGAGCTCTCTCAACATTCTTCTCTAAACAACTTGAAAAAGTGCATCAAAACAAATCTATGCAGCATAACCAATAAAAAGTCACAGTCAGTCATTTTTCCAACCCAAGTGGACTGAGGAGGACAGAGGGGTTTGCAGCTCTAGAGTGGAGGTTTTCCAGGAGTGTGGCTCAGTGCAAGCAATACCAGCTGTAGGCCTTGGTGTTGGCAATAGCAGGAGCGGCAGTACTGGGAAGACTTGGCACCTAGAGACAATAAGAGGATTGAAAGCCTGGTCAAAAAGAGATAGCAGAGGATCTTTGTGCTAGCACTGCTATACAGTTGTGTGAATATCAACTGGCAGCTCTATTATCCATTACCCAATTCCAGGTTTCAGTTCCAGGGCAGATAAAAGCACTTGCACTCACAATGTAGCATGGGCCCCACCTGAGAATTGGTTGTGGTTGCCAGAGAATAGGATCTCTAACTGGGTAAAGACCAAAGTGAAGACCAAGAAGATTGTGACCACACTTATCCACTGATAATATGATCTTGGAAGCCTCGAAAACTTACGGGCCACCAAACATAGCAGCAAAAACAGCATGACATAATAGCCTGAAGCTCAATATAGTCACTACACCCAGAGGTAAGCAAACCCCATCTCTAACATTAAGTACATGACAAGAAAAGAGGTTGGTAAAATAAGTGAAAGACAAAGAGAACTTGACCATAAAAATCTACTATGGTGACAAGGAAGCTCAAGACACAAACTTAAAAGAAGACAATAATTTAAAAATATCTACAAGCAAAATCTTTAAAAAATTGCCGATTGGCCACAAGACCAGCAAAAGTTCCTGGAAGCGAGGGGGAATGAAAGACTTTAAAATGTGTAATTTTGTTAAAGATAATGATAACAATGAGACAATACACCAAAATTTGTGGGATGCAGCCAAATCTTACATCTCTCAAAGCTTATATCAGTGAAAGAGAGAACAATCAAATCAATGAATTGGACATGCAACCACAGCTAAAAAAAAAGAGCAAATTTAAAATCCCCCATTAAAAGCCAAAAGAGAAATTCTGAAAAGAAAAGGAGAAATTAACAAAATTGAATGAAAAAAACCAAACTAATAAGTAAAACTAGAATCTGGTTTTATGAAAAAATATTTTTTCAGTGAATAAAATAGAAAAACCATTGATTTAAAAAAGAAAACCAAATTACCAATATGAAATATGAAGAAGGTAAATGTACAACTAACAAAGATAAAATTAAAACAATTATTAAGAGATATTTTGCCCAATTATATGCTAATAAAACCAATCATTTAATGACATGGATTAATATTTACAAAAATGTAAATTGCTCAGATAACAGAAAAGGAAATAAAATACTTAAATAATCCCAACTTAGAAAAAAGAAATTGAACAAGC
>JAQQSZ010009536.1:0-12750 GCA_028646595.1 Phalanger gymnotis
TCACCAGGAATGTAAATCATTACTTAACTGCAAGGGACTTAAAAAAATAACTAAAGTTTTCAATAAACAAGCAGACCCTTTATTAAAATACTTTATTAACCTCTAATGTTTATCACTGACTGTTACTGTGGGCTGGTATTATATGTGCATGTCATTATTGCTGAAATAAAATGTAGACTTTTGGCTAGAAAAAAAGCATAATGTAATTATCATACTATTTTTTAAAGGCAATTTTAATTTACATGACAGATATTCCAAAATAAAGTGGTCCAAACAAAAGTAACATGCTTGAAATATTTCTGGGATTTCTCACTAAAGTTTCCTGAAGGTATATCATTTTCTTGATTTGAATAATCTTTTATTGTTGATTTTATTTATGCTGAATCCATTTGCTAAGGTCATCCATTATTTCAAAATAGAAATATTGTTCTGTCAAAAATGAGGGAAATGTGATTCATTCAACAAGAACAAGATAAGAAGGAATGAAAACACAAAGAAGGAAAAGATGTACAAAATAATATATAAAATCACATTAAGTTTTGAAAATGAGTTCTGTATTTCACTAAGGCTGCTCTCCTAAGACTTGGTGTTCAACAGAGAATACAGTGCCTTGGCCCTAATAGGCTTTTAGTACTACCTGTGCTAGCTTAAGCTGTTCCTCTTAATACTAGGTTTTGGCAAAGCAATTTGCTTTGTGGATTAAAAAGGAATCAGAAAAAAACCCAGACAGAAAAATCCAATTTCGTCTCCAAACAGGCACAACACTATATGCCTTCCATTTTAATGACTGACAGATCCTATTTCTTTATACAAGCATCACAGAAGAAATGAACATTCCTGTCTACCAAAAGACTGATGAAAATTTCAACAAAAGAGTAGCATCTTTGCTGGCCAAGTTACTTCACTAGCTACATGCAGGTCCATAGATACAGTAGCACATACATACCAAATATACATTTAACATACACACATATGGACATATATATGTATATGTATGCATGTATGTGTGTGAGCACACACATATGTATGCATGCATGCATATGTATACCCCCTGACAAATATCTAAGTCAAAATTCACAGTGAACCATAAGTAATTAGCTATTCAATTTTTTTCTGATGATTTAAGAAATATTAAAATACACTAAAAATGGGGATAGAAGTGAAGAAGAGTAAACAGGTGATATCTCAGCCATTTAAAGCTATTTATCTATTAAATGTTTTGAACTTGATGTCCTATAAGCATACCAAATTAAATATGTGCAAAGCTGAAATAATTTCCTTTCTCTTGAAATTGAACCTTTCTCCAACTTCCTGGTTTCTCTCAAGGGTAGCACCATTCTTGTCACCCAATTTTGTCAACTTAGTATCATCCTTGAGGCAACTAGGCAGTGAAATAAAGTACTAGATATGAAGTCATAAAATCTTGAATATGAATCATGTATGTGGAATGATTGCATATGCAAAAATTCATTAAGATCACATCTAACATCATTTACATATGTATGTGTGTGTATATATATGTATATATATATATATTCAATTCATCACTTGAATCAATCTTGAAAGAAAACAAATTGATTTAGAAAGCTTTAGAAAGCATAAATTGACCCACATTCCATGTCAACAGTCTATAAAGTGTGACCATGTGTGTTTTGGATTTTATCTGCTATTAAGTTAGACAAACTATCATTTTATCTTATCCTTTAGTGTTTACAATTCATTCAAGTTTAAGCTCAAACACATTTGTAATCAACTGGATATATCTGGGTGATTAGATAAAGAGGGCTCACTATGAGTTTTCAAAAATCAGTGTCCACAACTCTAATGCTGATTATTTAACATGTTTAAGATGTCTGGTGACAAGAAAGGAAAAATAAAGTGAGTGCTTAAAATATTCTTTTCCAGTAAACTTATATATCTCTTTTAGAACTCATCTGTGTATATTTGAAGTTAAGCTGGGGGCATTTGAACCTACTGATCTTCAGGCCAATATTCCACCCTGCCCCACCTCCAAACCATATGAGTTTGATTCTTTGACTAGGTATTCAGCCTTTTTTGAGAACTATCTGTTTTTCCTTTCCAAGAACTCACAGGATTATAGGGCCATAGCTGGTTGCTATCTCAGAGGCTATCTCATCTAACATCTTCATTTTCTGGGTGATGAAATTCAGGCACATGTATGTGGAGCAACTTATCTGAGGTTACAGAATTAATAAGTGTCACAGATAGTATTTGAAACCATGTCCTCTAAATCCATATTCAACACATACTTCATAGGGCAAACAGATATTATTTTGAAATAAATCATGTTATTGTCAACCATATTATAGTTTATGTCTTCTGGTTATTTGTAAGTATAGGAATCTCCTTTTAGAGAGAATGCAGAGGACAATGCTAAAAATAAAACCTGTTGCATATTTTTTTTTTTGTTTTTCTTCAGTAGATTCAGTTAGTGTTAGATTCTTCATGACCCCATTTGGGGTTTCCTGGGCAAAGATACTGAATTGGTTTGCCATTTCCTCCTCTAGCTTATTTTATAGATGATGTAACTAAGGGAAACAGGGTTAAATGCCTTTCCCAGGGTCACATAGCTAGTAAATGTCTGAGGCCAGATATAAATTCATGTGTTCCAGATTCCATGCCTGGTGTTCTATTGGCTGCTTTAACTGTCTGCCCCTCATGTATTGTTAGGTGTAAGAAAAGGACCAAAGCTTGATAGAATCTAGCTCCCTTATTCCTTCATGAAAATGCCCTTTAGTTATAGGAAGACATTTGGACTTCTGAAATAGATGCTCTATTTATGTAAAAATATATATTAACAATTTTATATTTTGTGAGGGTTAACATTTACAAGAGCAAATAATGAATAATATAGTATATAATTAAAATTTGCTTGTCACTATAACAAAATCCAGGTGAATAGAAGGCTGGCCTTGGGGTCAGCAAGAGCTAGGTCCAAGAACAGAACAGCCTCTGATGAAATCCAGTTTCAAACCAAGGTGAAAATTGTTTACTTTCTTTGGCTCCCAGGAAACTCTCTAATATGGTAAATTATAGTAGAGTTGCTAATTTATATTGGTAGAAAAGTTTCCATATTAGAAGTACCCTACATCATAAAAATTTCAGATCTGAGGGGAGAAAGTACCTTAACATGGTACAATAATGACATGCTAAAATAAATCATGTTAATGTTTCCACATTTGAACATAAAGAATAATACTTCTTATTTTAGATGTATTTGTTATTAGAATAGAATAAAAGGAAGTACCTTTGTGGCATATGTTTTGATTAGCATTTTCAACTTCAATGTTTATACTCCTTTAAATGTTATATTTTTCTTCAAGAACTAGCATTTCCAATTATTCCCCTTAAGCTCAACAAATCATCTCAGTAGGTAGAAGTTAGCTCCATTTAGAATGTTCCTCTGGTCTCACCTTTCTTTTTCCTATCAATCCAATTCTCAGTGTGCAATCTTTGATGGTCTGATTTGTCTGAGTGCAGCTGGCTATAACCAATTTTCTTGTTAAATTCTTCTTTTGCAAGTTTACTTCATTTTGCATTTAATACTAAATATATACCTCTGTTCTAACACTGTGGTTTTGCACAATATTGCAATTGTTGGTATCTGCTGAAATGGTCCTCTTTTGACCTGAACCAACTTACTTCTAGAGCCCCTTCTGATACAAAAATTTTATGCTGTCCATTAATCTTCTGATGCTTTAGACCTGAGCATACATGTTATATCAAGAAAAAAAAATCTCATCATAAAAGTCACAATCTTTCCGTATCTATTTTGGTGTGTCAGTAGATCCAAATCCTATATCGCCTGTGTTTTCCAAGTTCTTCTACTTGCAAGGAGGTCAAATGAAGAATTGCCATGTGAAAATCAAATTTATGCCTTGGTACACAATAATTTGACCTGATGTGTGATTATTTTATCTGTAGCTATTTGTGATTGAAATTTTTGTTCATCCTCAAATCAACAGACTGACTTAGCTGCTTACCCTACTCATGGTTGTGGTAGCAAATATATGCATTAGCAGAAATCAGATTATCACTGGTTGTGCCAGGAATCTAGATAAGGGTTAGTTGAGATCAGAAATGATGACAGTGGGAGCAGGCAGTATTCAACTTTATTCCTAGAAAAGGAGGAGAAATAAGAGAATGTCAACAGCAGATAGAAGCAAAGTGCTCTGCTCAACTGGGTTAAGGAAAACTTCACAAAGAATATCAATTCAGGATCTAGGATAGTTTCATGGATGTGAAGTTGCGCTGGGATCATCTAACAACAAGGAAGATTTTTTTTTTTGAGACTAAGTCCTCCTATTTCGCCAAGGATGGAAGTCTAGCATGCATTCACACTCTAGTTGCACTGCTAATCAGCATGGAAACATTGACTGGTTCTCTTTCTAAAGTGGGCTAGAGAACCCTTTCTACTGTAATCTGGTGGCGCCTGACTCCCAAAACGTCATCATAATGGTCTCATATTTAGTGTGAACACCTAATGGTCTTTGGCCCTACTGCAACTCAGAATTTGTGAGCTCAAGCAATCCACTAACCTCAGTCTCTGTTATTATGCTTGGCATGGGAAATCTACCAACCTATCTGGATGGCTAAAGCAGCTATGGTAGTTTAACTTATTTAGGATACCAAATATCTCCTTTGCTGCTTCATAACCTATCTTAACATCTTTTTTAGTATGATAAGATTTGTAGAGCACTTTTCAGACAATAAAATGCTATATGTACAATTATTAATATTGTTATTATGATTATCAATTATTTTCCTTCAAGAATGGATATAATTTTCCTTGACAGAACATAGGAGTTGTCTTTTTTTCTCTTTATAACCAAAAATGGAAACAAAACCAGCATAAAGGAAAATGACTGGATGTTGTACTAGAAGACCTACATTCAAATTGTGGCTCTGCTAATTATAATATGTGTGAATTTGGGCAAGTGACTTCACCTTTATGGATTTCAATTTCTCCTTTGTATAATCATAGAGATAAATTAGGTCCTGGATTTAGAGATGAAAGAAACTCATGGTCATGTAGTCAATCTCATTCATCTTATAGGAAAAGAAACCAAGGCCGAGAGAGATGAAATGATTTATTCAGGGTCATAAATATAGTCATGTCGCAAATCGGGAGTGTGAATGCAGGCCCTCTGATGTGAATGTCTATGCTGTTTTCACTGCACCACCTCTGTGGATGACATCTTTCAGTTCTTAGCTCTATAATCTTACCAATATACCATTCATCTCCCTAAGTGGCTCTTTTTGAAACCTAGGTCCAACTTGGCTTTCCAGATTTATTTCATGTAACTAACCTTCACAAACTCTATGTTCCAACCAGACTGACCTACACAGAACTCCTTAAATGGGAGGATTGTGACCCCCAGTTTAAGAAGTGATGAAGGGGTTGTGAGTGGAAAAAGTTTACGAAGCCCTGTATTTCTCAGAACTCAGCGTATTAGCTCCCATTTCGATATCTTTGCATAGGTTCTGTCACCCTCATTCTCATCTTAGTTATTAATTAACTTTTTAAGCCTTTCATAAAACATCCTCAATGTATGCTTCATAAGAGAAGAAATCTTCATTTTTATCTTTATATCTGCAATGCCTAGCAAGGTTCCTGGAATAAAGTAGGTGCTTAGTTCATTTTTGATGAATTATATTGTATTATTCTATCCCTGAGAAGCAATGTCATACAGGATAGAGAGCAGTCCTTGAAACCAGGATGATCTGGGTTCAAATGCTTCCTCTGATATGTAATGGTTATAAGTGGCAAGCCACTTAGCCTATTAGTGCTTGAGGTGATTTTCCAAGACTATAAATTGAATCAAAATCTCTGACCTAGATTAGTAGAGGGAGTATCTTCATCTGATAGTTCCTTGTACAATGAGAACTCGTAAGTCCAATACCCTTCCCTATCCCTTCCTTGTGCTAAACAAACCTGAACAAGACCTTAGTTTCTTGACAAATGTCAGTTCACTGCACATTCTAAATTCCAAGACAATATTTCTAGAGAGCAAAGCAAGTCTTTTGACCTATCATCCCGGCCAGTCAGTAAACTTGAAAATATTGACTGTTTCCACTACTATATATAGCTTCAAAAGAGGTCCTTGATAGAAAGAAAGGATTCATGTACACCAGCAGGACTAAAGCAGCATTTTTTGTGGTAGTAAATAACTAGAAACCAAATTTCCATCTACTGAACCATTGGTTGAGGAATGGCTAAACAAATCACAATATGGGATAGTCTTGACTATTATAATCACAATGAAGATAAAAAATCATAAAAAAGACTTCCACAAACTGATTCAAATAAAAATAAGTAAACTCAGGAAAGTAATTTATGCAGTAACTGAGTTGAAATGGAAATAATGACACTCAAAATAAAAATGTGGATTCTACAAAATTTTAAAGAACCACCATGGCCAATGAAGAGACAAGCAAAGATACCTGCCCCTGCTCCTTTGGATGTTGTGTGTGTGTGTGTGTGTGTGTGTGTGTGTGTGTGTGCGTGCGCACGTGTGTGTGTGTTTGTATGACAATTGGGCAGAGGTATGCTCATAAATACTAACAACATGCTCTCCAAAAACAAATGACACACATTTAAGTTTAATCTGCATTATTAACATTTTCTCTACAATTTCTTAAATCATCAATAAACAAAATAATAAATCAATACTTTATTTGTAACATTTGCCAGTTTCCAGGCTGTAAATGCTCAACACTGTAAATTTAACAATAGGTTCTCAAGAGTCACTTAAG
Organism: Phalanger gymnotis; assembly: GCA_028646595.1. Lineage (NCBI taxonomy): Eukaryota > Metazoa > Chordata > Mammalia > Diprotodontia > Phalangeridae > Phalanger > Phalanger gymnotis. Next base: position 6,778 of record JAQQSZ010009536.1, read on the forward strand.
ATGGCTGCAGCACATTTTGGGGCAAACAAAGGACACTGCGTTGATACGACACATTCAGATAATGCCATATGATTTAGTTCATTGATTTGTTTTTATATCTTTTCCCTTCCTTCTGTTTTATGAAATTCTTCGTTATAAAGGATGTTCTTTGGGAAGTGGAGATGTATACATTGTGAAGTCTAGGTGATGGAAAATACATCAATAAAATATATTAACATAAAAATACAATACATTACCTCATAACTTTATGCAATCCGCAAATTTGGTAAGCATATCATCAATGTATTTAAATGAATGATAAACATAGTGAAAATGTAATGCCAATGAAGTCTGGGGAACTCTACTGACAATCTCCTTAGCTGACATTATAACATTAACACCTAGGTAGCATAAGATATTTTGTGGAAGATGACAACACTAGCAACTATTGTGATGGACATTCGAAGGAAGAGTTGAATCTTGAGGAAATATTAGGATTCCAAAATGCAGAAATGAAAAGTGAATACATTCCATGCCTCAATAAAGGAATTATGTGAATTCTTTGGGAGACAGAATGTCAAGTTTTGAGAAGATTGAGTAGTCCAGTTTCACTTGAACATAGAGTTCACTAAAAGAAGCAATGTGAAATAAGACCTGAAAGATGAGTTCAAGTTTGAATATGTAGTCTTGAAAGCAAGATTAAAGAGCTTGTATATGTGTTGTTTTCATTTGTTTGTTTGTTTTAGAGGCAATGGGGAGTCACAAAAGATTTGGATAAAAAGAGAAATGTGTTTTAGGAAATAAATATATGACATTGTAATTATGGGGAGAAAAAAAACAACAGCAATGAAGATACTATGCATACATCTGAATAAAACAACCCATTCAGTGTAGAGGTAACCTTAGTCACCCCTGAAGCCATTCATTGCTGCATAATATGACACAAAATAATAATCTTTAAAATGATGGCTATGTATCATCACACCCACACACATGCACATGGATAATTATACTTAAGCATTTTGTTCCCAGCTCCCAAACTCACTACCTGTGTGATTTTAGGCAAATCACTTAATCTGTCTGGGCTTCAGATGACTCGTTTGTAAAATAAAGGAGTTGTGTTAGATGTCCACTAGGGTTACTTACAATTCAAAACCTATCAGATGATGCCCAATGGATTTTTAATTAGTTTTTTTAATTAAAACACTGATATGAGAGGAGCTTGTAACAAATATGTATGGTTAAACAATGAAGTTCCTATCTTGACCATGTCCAAAAATGTACATATTATTTTGAATATTTGGTCCATCAAATCTCTGGCAGGGAGTAGATAAAATTCTTAATCTTTAATCCTCTAGAATCATGATAGATATTAAATCAATCAGAGTTCTTAAATTTGTCAAGCTTGATCCATTTTATAATGCTGTTATTATGGTATAAATTGTTCTATGAGCTTTTTCACTTCATTACTCATAAGTTCCTACAAGCCTTACTGGTTTTCTCTCAAATCAGCCCTTTCTTATTTTATAATGGAGCAATACTTTTCCATTATTCAATCAGTCAGTAAGCATTTATGAAGTCCCAATTATGTGCCAGCCTAAACACTAGGAATACAAAGAATGGCAAAAAATTCCCTTTTCTCAAGTAACTCACAGTTCAATGAGTGAGACAATAGTCAAATAACCACATACAAACAAACTATATACAGGATGAATTGGAGCTTATCTCAGAGAGAAAATGAGAACAGTTTCTTGTAAAAAGTGAGACTTTGGTTGAGATTTTAAAAATGCCAAGGAATTCAGAAGGTTTTGAAAAAGATGGAGATGGTTTTAGGCAGAACAACAGAGACCAGGGTCATTGGAACATAACATGTCAGAGGAGGGTGAATGTAAGTTGTATGAAGACTTTAAAGTTAAGAAGGAGCCTTGTTATAAAGGGTAATCCTGGAGGTAGTAGAGAGCCACCCTACTTCATTGAATGAGGATGGGGTTGTGACATGGTCAGATATGCACTTTGGATAAATCAATTCAATAGCTGAGGGAGGACAAATCAGAGTAGAGAGAGATTTGAGGCAAGGAGATTAACCAGAATGTTATTTCAATAGTCAAGATATGAGGTGATGAGTGCCCATGGGAAGATAGTGGTAGGGGTATCAAAGGAGAATAGTGGGCAGGTATAAAATGTGTTATGAAGGCAGAAATGACAGGATTTGGCACCTGGTTAAAATGCGGGAGGGAGGTGAGTAACAGTGAAGAGTCAAACAGTAGAAAAAAATAACCAGATTGTGAACCTGCTCGACTGGAAGATGGTACCCTGGTATCCTACACAGTAATAGGGGATCCAGGGAGAGGGGAGTATTTGGGGCGGGAAATGAGTTGTTTTGGACATGTTGAATTTAATGTGTCTTCAGAATATCCAATTTGAGATGTCCCATAGGTGACTAGAAATGTAAGATTGAAGGTCAGAAGAGAGGTTAGATAAATGAATTTGAGAATCATTTGCATAGAGAGAATCATTTAATTTATAGGAACTGATGAGATCACCAAACAATTTGAATGGAGGGAAAAGAGAGAGTGGAACAAAGCCTTGGAGCGGGGCATCCACCATTATCAGGCATGACTTGGATGACAATCTAGCAAAGGAGCCTAAGAAGTAGTAGTCAGACAGGTAGGAGAGGGAGCAAGGGTGAGTAGCATCATGAAAAACCTGGAGAGAAGACAGCATCAGGGAAAAGAGGATAATCAAGGCTTGTTAGTTTCTGTGCCTGTTTAAGTTTGATGCTTTTAGGGCTAGGCTCCATTTATATGTGAAATTTACTTATAAGTAATATAAGTGATGCCAGAAAAATGAGATTTTATGTATTTTTCTCATGTCATATACAGCAAAATTTCCTCATTATATGGTCATCAAGGGACAAGGCTAAAAGCCATAATGTTAGTTAATATATTATAAAAATGTGTTTACTGCATGTATTTATGTTTCAGGAGGATGGTTTGCCCTCTTGTGTATCCCAAATATATAAAACACAACCAGACTATAAATTGTATTCTATTGTAATTTTCCTCCAGTTTAGTAAAAGTGTTACCATGATGCCTTTCTTTTTTTTTCTTAATAAATCAAGTCATTGTGGATTTTTTACAAGCTCTTCTTAGACTTTTAAAAGTATCTATTTTTCATTTTCATCAGTTTATATCTCACATCATCATGCTATTTGTCACTGAGGTAAAGGAATAGTTTCCTCCTAAAGTTCCAGTCACTGTTTTGAGGGGTGACTTCAGGCACATAGGATCTTTCGAAGGGCACTAAATTTTGAAAGTGGTCTATTCCAAGGGGAGTTTTAAATATACTGTACAATACCAAAAGCTGACATCAATCATCTAGGGTATGTTGCCAGACGCCATTGAAAGTGTCAAATGCTGAAGAATTTGGTTTCTACCAAATGCCGCCAATTTCTTCTATTCTGGTTACGTTGTGAAAGGATTTAGCTGAAAGCTTAATGAATTTATGAGGTTTCAGCAAATCTTTCACTATTATTTTTTATAATATGCTATATCAAATTGAGTAATAATCAAAAGCTTTTTCTCATGGTTAATCCATCAAATATGAACTCTGGTACAAAAGGGAAATAATGAATGATTTACGCATAATAATAACAATAGATTAGAGGACAATATTTATAACACAAAAGTGACTTTAAAGATTACCCAGTCCAAAGTTGTGATTTGATGATGGGGAAGCAGAGCCCTCAAGAGACTAAGAGGTGTGCAAAAGTCACAAGCTACTTGGTTCCTATAACTGGACCCTATGTTTTTGTTTTCCCTAGCCTGCAACTTCAGTCATAACACAATGTAATATTTTTATTCAGATTTCTAAATAAATATCCAACATATTTCAACACATATTTCAATTTATCTGTAATAATTGATATGGGTACTTTTCCAGCAGTGAAGATCCAAGACTTCATCTGTGTTGTTTTTTTCCACATCTTTCCATAAATTACCAAAGAACATTTACCTAATTTATTAAAATTCCAGAATATTTTTTAATCACTTTGTGGCTGCCCTTAATCTTTCCATCTGTGATTCCTTATTCTTACTAAGTAATAGCCCAGTTCCTTTTCTAAGGAATAACTTTCTAGATGGTAGATTCTATGCTACTTCTTGTTTACAAGTCATTAGCAGTAATATTGCATAATTAATTATACTTTCCATATCTCTCCTTTGTCTTTTGAATCTTCCATTTTTTTTTTACTTTCAAAACTGGTGTTTCATAATTTGCCCTCTGTATGAGTAAGGCAATAATAACAATATAGATGATAATTGTCAAAATGCCTATGGAGTTCTGTATCACAAAGTATACAAAACTCTCCACATAGAAGGTAGAAGAAGTAAACCATTTATTCAGAGACCAGAGAACCATATCCCACAAGCCATTTATCCAATGTATCAGAACAGTAAAACATTCCATACATAATATCACGACATGGAGCCTCAACATCCCAAAAAAATCTCTGACTCCCTGCTGGGGTCTTCCCCAAAACAAACTCACAGTACAGCTAAGTCACAGCCTGTTCGATTCTAACAATCACGAGGATGGCCATTAGTAGCTATTAGCAACCATGACTGCTCTCTCTCTCTCTCTCTCTCTCTCTCTCTGTCTCAGCATTGTCCTGTGATGTAATTTCCTTTTCCTGTCAGGAAGCTCCTCCCACCACACTTAGGCTTCCTGTGATGTAAGCAAGTCACAAGGCCTATTAATTGGTGGGAAAGATCTTCAAATCTAAATTGCTACTACATTTGGCCCCAAGATCTTTCTTATCCATTACATAGGGCAACGGGAATTCTGGGATAACTGGTGTCAACAGAACTTTACACAACAATATAACAGGGATAATACAAGATAAGCATATAAAACAATGTCATCATTCCCCCCTCAAACTAATGGGGCTCAAAATCTTGGGATGAGGAGTGAAGTTCTTATTCTCCAAAGCTTCTTCCTGCTGAAATTGGATATAGAGCTGTCCCTGCCCCAAGAGAATAAGAGTCCTATTTGAGAGGTGAATTCTTTAGCAAACTGGCATCTGGAACTCAGTTGATGCCAGGTACAGGGATGAAACATTGCAGTCATGGACAGATCCAGAGGTGACATCTGGCTTACACGATCAGACATCTGCACGTGGATGGTACTAAGCCTGCAGGAAACAAATCTCACAAACAAATTTAATACACAAATCCCGAGAAACAAAGAGACTATAATAGCCTCATTTGCAACAGAATACATGAGTCAAGGGTACCATTTCTTAACTATTTTCTCCTGGGTAGACCACTGTTACAGTATTGTCTTTCCCATATGCTATAATTCCTGCAGCCTTTGGAACATAGTCCGGCTTCTGTTTTGCCCATATTTTAGCTTCCAATTTCATTCTATCAGTAGAACCAAATCCTCCCTTTCCTCTGATAGTTATTTTGGAAGGAGGGTCAGTTTTCACAAGAGGTATTGTTTCACAAGGAATAATAATCAATTGAACTATTCTATCATTTTTACACAACTGTATAGGGTCTTCACCTAAATTCTGCAGTGTCACAATAATTTCTCCTCGACAGCTAGAATCTATCACTCCAGCAAATACATGTATTCCATGAGCTGCTAATCCTGGTTTAGGTAATATTCATCCAAAATGATTCTTAGGGATTCTCATACATATCCCAGTAGAGATTTTTCTTATTTCTTTTCTATCTAACCAAACGTTCTCTAAACAATGTAAATCATAACCTGCCGAACCAGGTATTCCTGGATACGGTGGTGGAACATCTTCCCTCACAGTCCAATACTCAGTATTTTGGATCTTATGTGTTTGCTATTTTCTAATTTGCAGATTTGGTGTCATCATTCTGGCTAGAGGTGTACTTCCTCCTAAAGGTGCGTTATTCAAATTATGTAAAGCAGTAAACAAATTATCCTTCCAATGCTGATATGAATTATTAGAACTTAACT
>JAQQSZ010009537.1:0-12750 GCA_028646595.1 Phalanger gymnotis
TGTTCAAGCTCTTTTGTGAAGATGACCAGACACCACTCTGTGTGAGATGTTCCCAAAGCCCAGAGCACGGGGCTCACAAGCTCTCTCCTGTAGGAGAGGCTGCTCACAATTGCAGGAAGAAGCTCCAGCTCCTTCAGAGTCGCTTGAGGAAACATTTTGAGGAAGCTGAGGAACTTCTTGATCAGGAGGAGGGACCTGCTGTTGACTGGCACTGGATGATCACAAGAGAATATCACAAGCTGCACCACTTCCTGATGGAGGAAGAATCCCGCTGTCTTGGAAGGATCAAGGAAGAGGAAAGGGCAATCCAGGACAGACTATGCAGGCATAGGGAAGCCCTCCAGGACCTCATGCTAGTTCTGCAAGAAGCAGAACACCAACCCAATGTGAATCTGCTGCAGGAAGCCAAGCAGTTGCTGAGAAGGTATGATTCAATGCTGTCCCAAAGGGCCAAGGCTGTCAAGCCAGAGCTGAGGGAATACCCCATCCCTGGCATGATTGAGATGCTCAGACGATTCCGAGTGGACATCACAATGCACCCCGCAACATCCAATCCCTTTGTGACTGTTTCTGAGGATCTGAAGAGTGTGAAGGCTGGAGAAGCCTAGCAGGTAGAGACCAAGCACCCTGAGAACTCTGCTGTCCATGCTGTCTTTGCTGAGCAGGCCTTCAGCTCAGGCAGACAGTATTGGGAAGTGGATGTGACTCAACTCCCTCAGTGGATACTGGGCATCTATACTCCCTACATGAGGAGGAAAAGGAAGAGGAATGGAGACTCTTGTGATGCTGTGTTCCTGCTTTTCTGTGTCAAGGATGAAGAGGATTACTATTTACAAGCCTTTCCTGGATCATTGAACCATCGATTGAAACGGCCTGTACCCAGGGTTGGGGTGTACCTGGAATATTCTTCGGGCACTCTGGCCTTTTACAATGTTCTCCAGAGCTGTCTCATTTATGAATTCCACTCTACTGCTTTCACAGAGCCCATCACACCCTTCTTTTCTCCTGGCCCCCCACTTCCAGGCACAAAGGCTGGTCCCATGACTCTCTGTCCAGGTGACTCTCATCTTCCTTCTTGATGCTATTCATCTCTCTGAGTATTTCACCAAGGAGCAATTCTCAGCCCACCACTAGGCTCCCTGGAAGAGGATGAGCATCACCTACTTTATGACGGAAAGGCTCCCTGCTCTCAACTGGAGACTTGCCTTCCACATTGCAAGCTCAGGGGAATCATTCCAAAGTTTTATACTCTCAATCATTCCAGCCCATCAATTTTCACAATGAATCAATTTTGTTTCAACAGTAAATTTAAAAAAAAAAACCTATGGTCACTCTGGACTCCATATTCTTATGTTTCATTTTCTTCCTGGAATTCATCACAGCCCTATGACGTTCATAGATTAAAAGCTTTTCTAGTCCTTTGCCCCTTGAATTGCAGTAAACCTTCCTTTGTACCTTATTTAATATTAAATGAAATAAATTCTAGCATTAACTGTGCTTTTGCATGTTGTATTACTTTTCATCCATTTCTTTCAGATGTGACTCTTTGTTACTCCATTTTGGGGTTTCTTGGCAAAGATACTGAAGTAGTTTGCCATTTCCTTCCCCAGCTCATTTTACACATGAGGTAACTGAAGGTAAAATAAGAGTTTCCCAAGTTATTAAATGTCCGATGATGCTGGATTTGAACTCAGGAAGATGAGTTTTCCTGACTCCAGGCCAGAACCTCTATGCAATGTGCCTCCAAGCTGCCGCCTTGTAAACATCAGAAATTTATTAATTAACTTCAAAGGGAACCTCTAATCAATTGCTAAATATTCCCCATCCTCTTTGACAAGCTTTCAGTACTTTCTAGGGGTCTGCATTTCCCAGATTGGGATTCAGTGATGTAAATATGGGCTGCCTATACCTGGAGTGTACATATACATACATATACATATATATATATATATATGTGTGTGTGTGTGTGTGTGTGTGTGTGTGTGTGTGTGTGTCTGTGTGTGTCTGTGTCTGTGTGTTTCTGTGTGGGTGTATGTATATATGTGTATATATATATATACACATATATATATACACACACACACACATATATATATATATATATATATATAGATGGGAGTGGCAATTTAAGGGCTGTTAATCCTTGAGAATATAGGAAATATAGGTGACTCTTTGCATTTTGAAATGCATTGGAAGAAGACTGTCAGTGTTATTAAACAGTAGAATTTCCTTTGTCGGCTCTTTCTAAGATATATTTATTTCACAGAAGACAATAAGTGAATGAATGGTGAGATTGATAGCATATTGGATTTGGCATCATTAGGGACCTGGGTTCAATCCAAACTTTCAGACTTCTTGGTGATGTCACCACTTAATCATTCTATGCCTTGGTTTATTCTTCTGTAAAATGGAGCTAAGGCCTATACATGTCATTTACCTCCTAAGGAGTGTGGTGAAGGTGCAAGATCTGAATCGTTTCCCTGCTTCTAACTAGTTGCATGACGTTGTCCTCCCAGTTCCCATCTCCTTATCTGTAGAGTAAGGACATCACGGGGAAAATAACTTCTAAGGTACTTCTGAGGTACCTTAGAGGTACATATGATACTTCACATGGTTTTTGAGAGGGAAACTTTATAAAATGTTTGAGATAAGTGGATGGATGACTGAATGGAGAGAGAGAGAGAGAGAAAGAGAGAGAGAGAGAGAGAGAGAGATATGAATACATAGATAGATGGGTGGATAGGTGAATGGATGGATAGATAGATGGAAATAGATGCATATGTATATATACAGTCATTTATATGTGCGTGCGTGTAAGGGAGATAGAGAATACCATGCATATACACACATACTCACAAAAACACACACACACATATGAATCCAGACATCCAGACAAAATGACACAGATAAGCTCAATGTAGACCTTATGAATAGGCTTTCTATCAATCACAAAACCAGAACTAATTTTTCCAAAAATTTCTGCCACTGCCATTGCAGATAATGTAAAAGCTGAATGATCCTTGTCAACACCCAGACTGATGCTCAGGAATGATGTACAAGGTGGAGCAAAGAATCCAAGTATAGCAAACAGACCAAAAAGCATGTAACAAATAAAGCTCTTTTCTTTCAAAAGGGAAAAATCTAATAATGAAGCTCACTTGGTTTTGTATCACTGGATTTTACAAGGATTTCTATGTCAGTCTTTGGCTCAGGCTCTGCATTGGCATTACTAGGCACGTTTTTAGGTGAGGTAGTTAATTCTCCTCCTGAGTTAATGGAGTATATTTAGGTGTGTGTTTTCTAACTTTCAAGCATATACCGCACTTCTTTCCCATTTTTGGCTGAGGGTACTTTTGGTGTTGTGGGTGATCTGATTATAATTGGTCAAAGCAGGGATCCACAGATGATAATGTTTAGCTGTAGTACACCAACAAAGAAGAGACTGTATCTCTAGCCAATTTTCTCTTTCAAAGCTGTGATGGCTTGCATATTCGAGAAAAAAGAAATAACAACAGTCAAAGTTAATGATGGACCTAATAATAAGACTTCGAGAAGCAATACAGATTCTGATTTAGCAATAAACTTTAAAAGATAAACCTCCATATTTGGGACTACATGCTAGGTAACATACATTGAATAAATAAATAAGGATGTAAAAAATGTCAAAAGATACAAAAATCAAGGAAAGAAAATGAATATTGTTTTGCCCACTTCCGCTGGGGTCACATTTCAGGCTCTATAAATGCATGGACAAAAACCATCTATTAAAGATTTAGACAAAGAATGGAAGAGTTACCATTACCTCCACCAAAAGTGGCATTGGGGGTTTACATTGTATTAGGCAGAGGCAGAAGACATAAACCAAGTCAATAATGCATAGCGGAGATTGTTGACATTAAAGCTATTCATATTTTTTCTATTTGTAATTCATTGGTTATAATTTGCCTGTGATTTGTAAATATGCCCATAAAACAATGTAACTGCTGGTTGGTTTTAGTTCGTCTAATACAATTCCCATCACTCCCACCACTGTACACATGAGGAAACTAAGGCCCAGAGTAAACAGAGACTAGCACATGTTTTTACAAGCTAAATAGTGGTAGATCTGAGCAGCCAGGTGTCACAGTGCACAGGCACTGGGCCTGGAGTCAGGAAGTCCTGAGTTCAAATTCTACCTCAGTCACTTACCCCTGTTTGCCTCAGTCTCCTCACCTGTAAAATGAGCTGGAGAAGGAAGTGGCAGACCATTCGAGTGTCTACCAAGAAGACCCTAAATGGGGTTCTGAAGAATTGGACACAACTGAGAAACAACAACAATAGCCAAGACTAGAACCTTGGTCACCTGACTTGAAATTCAGTGCTCTTTTTACCAAATCATTCTGGTTTAGTTCAGTGGAAGTACAATATGAGCCAATGAAAAATGAATGAATGACTAAAGCATTTATTAAGTACTAATTATATGGAAAGCACCATGCTAAGCTCTATGGATACAAAGACAAAAAAAAAAATAGATTACCACTGCTGAACCACTGCCTATGATATTAGAAAGAATGGAGAAAGAACTGAGGAGGGAAGGACGTGAAAAAGGCAAAGGTTATACTTTGGAAAGTAGGAAAGAGGACATGTTCTGAAATCTGTAAGCCACTGAGCTGGACTTTGATTCCTGGAAAAAATTCTTGAATGGATCATTAGTGTCCATGAAAACAAAGTGGTGATTATGATGAGATAGTATGGCTTCATCAACAACACGTCATGTCAAACTAACCTAATTTTCCTTCCTTTTGGCAGGGTTACTAAATGAGTACATCAGAGGAATGCTGTAGAAGCTAGTTTACCTAGAACTGAGCAAAGTACTTAATAAAGTATACTCGGCTCATAGCAACAACAACAAAAAAAATGAAATGATGACCCAAGCTAGAGATAATCTAATTAGATGAATTCGGACGTGGCTGAGTGTCTAGACTCAAAAGAGCAGTCTTTAGGGGTTTGATGTTATCTTGGAAGCAGGCTTATTGTAGAGTGCCCCAGGAAATTGGGCTTGGTGCCAAGCCATTTAACAATCTTAACCAAGTCTGAATAAAGGGATAGATACATGTTCATCAGATTTGAAGATGACACAGAACTAGGAGAGGTAGTGAATACACTGAGAGACAGAGTCAGGATCCAAAGGACTCTTAGTAAACTCAAGCATTGAGTTCATTCTAATTTAATGACATTCAATAGGAATAAATGCAAAATTTTGTGCTTTGGAACAAAAATAAATCAATCTTAGAAGTATAAAGGAGGCATGATGAGACAGCACTTTGGAAAAAAATCTGGGAGTTTCAGTGAATTGTAACCTCAAGTAAGAGTCACCAATGTGGTCCCCCATAAAAGTTTATGTCATCTCTTGAGCTACTCTAAGAGAATCCTAGTTTCCTGGAATAATGAGGGGGTAATCCCATTTTGCTCTACCCTTTTCAGACTTCATTTAGGTTACTCTTTTCAGTTCTGAGTGCTGTAGTTGAGAACATGACATTGACAAGCCTTCAGTCATGATTACTGAACTTCTTTAATGTTTGAAAGAATGGAGAATTGTTGAGGTGGGGAGGACCAAGGAAAGCCCCGGAGCCCATGCTATATGAGGAGCGGTTAAAGGAACTCGGAGATGATTAACATGAAAAAAATAACCAGGGGTGACATGGTAGCTGTGTCCAAACGTGTTAAGGGCTGTCATGTGGAAGGATCAGATTTATTCTGTTTGGTTCCAGAGAGCAAAACCAGGAGGAGCAGTTGAAGTTCAAAAGAAATTAATTTAGATTTTAAATCAAGGACAACTTCCTGACAATTAGAGCTGGCCCCAGATGGTGGTGATTCCCCTATCCTTTGATGTTTTCATCAGAGGCTAGATGATTGCTTGTGGAATACATCTTAGGGTGGGGCATTCTTTCAGCTATGGCTCCAACTAGACTTGAAAATGCTAGGATTGATTCTGTGTTCACTTCTGGACACCCACAGTAAGAAGAACACTGACCAACTACCGGCAGAGGGATTTAAAACTATCTTGATGAGGAAAAGTTTAAATAAAGAAGGAATGCACCGTAATTCAACAGACATACGTGATACATGTTTATTGCACTTGTTGAGTGCAATTTAGATCTGGAAGTGACTGTAGACACATCATCTAGTCCAGCTGCCAGATTTTACAAAGAAACAAGGCTGGAGAGGTTAGCTAACTTGCCTAAGGTCACAAATATAACAAGCGGCAGACATAGGATGTGAACCTAGCTCTGTTAACTCCAAATCCAATGCTCTTTCCAATGCTATCATTTGATGAGAAAATATATATGACGGCTGTCTTCAAATATACGAAAGGCTGCCACAAGGATGAGTGATTAAATTTAGTCCGTGTAGCTCTGGATGACAGAACTGGGATGAAAGGGTTAAAGCTAAGGAGTTAGATTCTTCCTCAGCACATTTTGTCTAACAATTAAGACTATGTAAAAATGGGTACTGAATCTCTCCTTCCTTTACTTGTATTCGTGAATGGGGTAAGAGATTAGACTAGATTATGACCAGTAAAGTGTCTTTCAATTCCGAAAAAAGAGAAAACACTGAATTTCTTGGCATGAAAAACTCTGTTCCATACCTTGTCTGCAATTCAATGGCTTGCAGAGATTCTTGGGCACTGAGAGGTTAAGTGACTTGTCTTGGTGTCAAACAACCAGCATGAGTCAGAGGCCAAATTTTCCATCAGTCATGCAGACAAGCATTTATTAAGTGCTTACTGTGTACTAAGCAGCAGAAATACCAGGAAACAAACACTCCCCTACCTCCAAGAGCTGACATTCTAAAAGAGAAGATTGTAAATAAACAGCTATATACAAACAAGATACAAACGGAGTGGAATGAAGGCAATTTCAGAGGAAAGGCACCACCTGGGGTGAAGGAAGCCAGAGTTTCCAAAGATGGCGCCCTGGCTCAAAATGGGTTGTGAGCCAAGTCATGAAGGAAGTCAGCAGCTGTAGCTAAGTCTTCTTTAAGACTGACCTTCCTTCAACTTCACCTGGCTGCCTCTCCTCCATGCTATTGCAGATATGATAATGATTCAGTGATGACTTAGCATCCCCAAGTTCTACACCTTGAATGTCAATGAGGTGCCTGTAAAAGCTGTTGTTGATCTCGTTTAGGAATGATTTACATTTTGATATAGCATGGCATTAATACCCACAAAATATTTGGAGGAAGGCATCCAGAGAAAATGACCACAAAGGACTCCCCATTCACTACAAAGATTGCTAAAAGACTCCTGGGTGGGTGGCTTGCCACTCATGAGGAGGTGCATATTCTGAAAGATCCACAGGCCTTCAAATGTCATGATGCACAGGTGCCAATTTCACCCTGGGGAAAGATTTTAAGAAGCAATAAAGGAACATTCTTTTGTTTAGAAAGTGAGATCTGATAACTGCATTATTTGCTTGGGAGAATACATCTCAAGAGAAACAGTGCCACGTATTTGTCTTGCTTCCGCATGGCACAAATTTGGTATTTAAATTGAGTGACCAGGAGTGGTTGAACACCTCCCAGAAGTTGGCATTTGTTTAGCCAGCCTAGTCTGGTGGAATGGAGGCCAGAGTTGGTATAGCCAGCAAATGAGCAATGGTAAGCTTCAGGTGAGGGGGGTTAGCAGCAAAGCAGGATAGAGATGTCTGCATAATGAACCTGACTGTGATTTCCTGGAGCATCAGTCCCTGGGAGGTCGCTACAGGGAGATTGCAATGAAAGAGTTCCAGCAGAAAAGTTTGCAACATTAATCTACATATCTTGCTGTGAGTTGAAACTGATTGGGTCTTCTCCTGCTGGGCTGGAGATGCAGGGAAGGGGGGAAGGAAAGGAGGAACCGATTTGCCATATCCCTTAAAAGTATAGGGGAGGCAATCTGGTTGCCATGAATGATTCCATAATGTTGGTTTACTTTGTCATTGCTTGATTCAATTCCTCATTATTTATCTTGAGTTCTGTTTTAAGTACGTCTTTTGTTTTAACTTTAATGGTGCATGATTTATTCTGGCCTGGTGTGGGAGTGGGGTATAGTCAGTAAGAGTGGGGGCTTATGAGCGGTAGAATGAGATAGACAAGTACTTCTTTAAGTATTACAGACCTGATAGTAACCAACAATGCACTTCAGGTACTCAAGGGCTGCACAGAGTAGAAAAACAATTGCTATGTTCTGTCTATGGAAGCTCAAGCAAATTTTTTAATTTTTCAGGATCAGCTGACCCAAGTTAATCAACCAGTGACAATGGAGTGGCATGATCACTTCATCGTAAGCCCATTTTTTTCAAAATCTGAAATAAAGGACAGAGTTGAAGCAATTCTATTACTTGGGCCAATAAGTCAAAACATCTGTCTTATCAAGGTACTACAGGAGATGAAAGAAGATGGATTTGCTAGAGGCAAGATTACTCTGCATAATTGCCTCATCACTCTTCCTCTATACTTTGGCATGGAAGTCTAGTATGGTTTGTATGCCTCTGAATTTTGGGGTTTTTTTGGTCTCCATTTGGAGACCTGCCCAAGCACCATCAATGTAGTTAAAATTTAGCTTTTTATTTTAATCAATGTGAATTTGGAATTTTCCAATTTGTAGTGGTATGAATAGCAGCAGGAAGACATTGTGAAAGCTTCCCCAAAGCAATCCTGCCAATACAATTCAGGCTGAAAATGCAACCTACCCCTCATCTAGCAAGTTCCATCTCAACACTGTTTCTGAGCCCAGTCTAAATCACAGATTATCAAATGTTTTCTCACATTCACAGCTTAAAGTTCAGAGGAGAAGCTCCCAATATCACAGAGTTGGTTATTTATAGTCTCAAACACTCTTTGTAAGTGGGGTCAATGGTAGTCATTTGTAAGTAAATGCTCAACAAAGACATTGTTTAAGAGGAATTGAATTTTCAGCTGTGGTGTTTTCTAGGATTGGTCAATCTTTGCCACTAATTAACCAATCAACACAGATTCATTAAGTGCTATGTGCTATGAAGTATCCTTGGCACTGAGGACACAAATATGAAGAATGAAACAATACTTACTCTCAAGTAGCTCATATTCTAACGGAGAGATAAGTAAATATAAACATATGTCATGAACATAAAATCACTAAATACAAATAGTAGTTCAATAGAGAAGAATTTGGGGGAGGGGCACCAGTAGTGAGGGGAAACATCTAATTAGCCTATTTCTTGTCCTTTCAGTGTTTCCCCAGGCCAAACCAGGCTATTTACCACCCCTTAATTCCATCCAGATCTTTTCACTGTCCCTTTTTTCTATATAACTATCAGTCTCCCCTCATCAAGTTGTAAATTCCCTGAGAATCTTGCCTGTTGGCATTACAATAAAAGCTTTCTACTTTGACTGAAAGAAAGCTTGAGTGCTTGAATTCTTTCCAGGCAGACTCACCCTCCGTCCTTACACTTCAGGGTTCCAAGCACCCCAAACTACATCAGTCTCATTCCACATTTAGTTTGTAGCTTTCTTGTATATTTTCAACAAAACTGTGGATGGCCACTGAGGTCCCTTCCGGAGCTCAAATTATATGTTTCTGTGATCTATTAAACCCAGGGGAGAAATTTAGAAAGCCACAAAGACAGGAGTGCTAGCTTTGGAATAAAAATTCTTGTGTTTAAATCCCACTCTGGTCATTTACTATCTATGTGATCTTGGACAAGTCATTTCCTCTATGTGGGCTTCAGTTTCCTTACCTTTAAGATGAGAGATCTGGATTAGATAACCTAAATTATTCTGATCGCAGGAAGATCCACTGGCACTATAAATAGTCAACATATCTTTGGCACCTATTGAATCCACATGATCAAATACATAACTGGACGGGTTAAACAGGGCTTTGATGGGAGGGATGAAATTTAGAATGTGCTTATATCACTTGAAATCCTTCACTATTTGGAACAGTTGAGACTAGCAGTTAGTTTAAAAAAACTGATTAGTTAAAGTAGAAAACTATCAGATGGCACACTTAACTCTTCTTCAGCCCAACTGTGAATTTCATAGAGCAGCCTCAAGATGTCCAAGGGTCTCTGCCTCCCTCCAGAATGTGATATCCCAGGATTTCTGAACCCAGTCCCCAATGCTGGTTTTCATACACTGAGGTCCAAGATGTCCCCCATTCATGGTGTGTGTTCCACAGGCACATGTTGTGTTGTTGGCCAGTAGGCCAAGATTTCTATGTATTCCACCTCTCTTGAGCATGCTGAGATCTGTGTCTCATTGCTATGTAGTCATCCTTACCTAGATATAGCCTGAAGGAGCAATGGGCTCCAGTTGAGGAAGACTGAAATAAAAGGAAATCCAAGAAAATAGAAGCAAGCTAGGACATGAAGGCCCTTCTTTTGCCAGGGGTTAGAGGCAGACTAAATGTCTGGGAACCCAGAAGTTGAGACAGTGAATATGGAGGGTGGGATATGTGAATTCAGAGTTTGGCCAAGGATCTGGAATCTGGGAAAACAAAACAAGTGGAAAGTGTGACCAGAGGTCAGTACAGAGAAAAGCAGGAAGTTGGGTAAAGCAAGAAAATGGTATCAGAGACCTGAGGAAGGAGAGGAGGTCTAGAGTCCAGGTGGCAAAGCAAGCTTGTCGGTCCTCAGCTCTACAGGAGTTCCTCTGGCCAAAAAGCCATGCCCCTATGCCAATTTGGTGATGAACTTAACGGGGCGTGCCCTCACAAAAATGTGCTTTCAGACTACTCAACACCCAATCCATTTATAAAGATTTTTGCTGTTTGATAGTCCTGATCAGATCTTGCACTCTGGCAGCATTTGGAAAAAAAAATAGGTATGCCTCCAGATTATGCTAAAAGACAAAGGGAGGACTTTTATAAGAAAGGTTTGGTCATTCAACAGGCATTTGTGTGACCTTGGACAAGTGGCTGTCCACATTAGTAAAGTCTATTTTCCTGCTGGATGTTTCCTACACCAAAAATAGTAATAGCTAAGATGTATATAGTAAAGTCCTTTATATTTATTATCTTATTTGGTCCACACAGATAGGTGCTACTATTATCCTCATTGTTTGTTGACTCAATACTATACACACTCAGTTGGGTGTAGAAAATCTTACTGTAGTGAAAGTTAGAAGGGAAAGGGAGAAGGAGGCAATTTGAAGGAGGTAAAAGTCAGAAGCAAATCACTTTTGGAAATGGACAGGGAAAATATAAAGAGAGAGTAGGATGAAGGGAGGGAAACAGGGTGGAGGGAAATATACAATTCATAATCATTACTGTGAAAAAATTTTATAGTTACTCTGATAAAGATTTTGTTTCTCAAACATATAGAAAACTAAGTCAAATTTTTAGAAATAAATGTAATTCCTCAATTGATTAGTTGTCAAAGGATATGAAAAAGCAGATTTCAGACAAAATTAACAAAGCTATAATTAATAGTCATGTGAAAAAAATGATCTAAATCACTATTGTGGAGTGAAATGCACATTTACACCACTCTGAGTTACTACCTCACACCTGTCAGATTGGCTAATATGACAGAAAAGGAATATTACAAATGTTGGAGGGCATGTGGGAAAATTAAGACACTAACATACTATTGGTGAATTGTATATTTATTCCACCACTCTGGAGAGTGATTTGGATCTATGCCAAAAGGGCTATCATACCATGCCCTGTGATCAAACAACACCATTACTAGATCTGTATCCCAAAGACATAAAAAAAAACAAAAAGGCAAGTGACTTTAAGCCCTATTGGTAGTGCCCTTAATAGTGTTCTTTGATCTATTATGACTGAAATCTTGCTATGCTATCTATTGAACATGAATTTGCAAGTAAAACCACTTTTGCCAAAGTCATTTTGAAATTTACAGAAGTTCATTGTAATATTCATTATTGCAACAGGCTATTATGTAAGTATACATTTTTCCTTTTTGCAAAAAAAATAATGTAACTAAACATTTACATTAATTTATTTAGTAAATCAAATTATCAGTAATAATTAAGATAAAGTAATAATTAAATTAATGGTTTTTTGAAATAAAAATTAAACAAGCATTTATCCATTCTGCTTTATTTTAGTTATTTTGTTTTTATTGTGTGTGCGTATACTCAATAAAAGACAATTTCAATTTTCACTATTTTAAAAAGAAAATTCATTGAGTTAAACCTCCATGTGTTTACAGCATTCCTCCTTACTGACACAGGAGCTCTTTCTCAGCTAGGTGAAACTTGTCCATCCAAAGGACTTCACCAGAGGTTTGAATTCTGGGGGATTCAGGGCTGCCAGGACCAGCAAGAGTTAACAGGTTGAACTTAAGGATTCCAGGCCAGAAGAGTTGACACCTCTTCTGGGAGACCCTGAAGGGGAGGGGCTACCTCCTATAAAAGGAGACCATCCTGCCCCTCATAAGAACTGCCTTCAGTTGAGTTGAGGTCTCTTCATCTCAGTCTCTGCAGAAAAGAAGCCACTGGTGAGAGGAGAATGGATGCTGCTTTGGAAAAACTGCAGGAATTTCACAGGGAAATCACCTGCAGCATCTGCAGGAGATACTTCTCTGAGCCAGTCACCACCTGGTGTGGGCACAGCTTTTGCCGAGTGTGTCTCTTCTCAAGCTGGAGACTTGGAAGCACAGCTTTCTCTTGCCCTGAATGCAGGCAAATGTCCCCAGTCAAAGAATTCCCAAGAGTCAATGGGATCCTAGCACAGCTGACTGACATGGGCAAAAAGCTCTGCTCCCTGCTTTTGCAGAG
>JAQQSZ010009538.1:0-12749 GCA_028646595.1 Phalanger gymnotis
TAATGGAATACTATTGTGCTGTAAGAAATGAGGAGCAGACTTCATAAAAACCTGGAAAGGCTTATATGATCCAATTCTGTGTGAGAGTAGCAGAACCAGGAGAACATCATACATGATTATAGATGCACGGTATCTGTGATAACTAACTTTGCTAGACTTGGCTCTTCTCAGCAATGCAATGTTCTAAGACAGCTCCAAAAGACTCATGATGGAGGGGCAGCTAGGTAATGCAGTGAGTAGTACACTGGCCCTAGAGTCAGGAGGACTTGAGTTCAAACCCAGCCTCAGACACTTGACACATTAGCTGTGTGACCTTGTGCAAGTCACTTAACCCCAATTGCCTTGCCTTCCCCCGCTCCAAAAAAAAAAGACTCATGATGGAAAAAGTGATTCACATCCAGATAAAGAATTACTAAGTCCAAACGCAGATTGAAGCCAACTATTTGCTCTCTTTTTTTGTTTTGTTTTTGTTTCTGTTTTATTTCTTCTTTCTCGTGGTTCATTCCATTGGTTGTAGTTCTTCTTTGTAACTTCACTATTGTGAAAATATGTTTAGTGTGAAGGTATAGGTAGAGCCTATACTGAACTTCATGCTGTCTTCAGTGGGGAGTGGGGAGGAGAGGGAGGTGAAGAAAATTTGAAACTCAAAAACTTGAGGAACTGAATGTTGTAAACTAAAAATAAAAATTAATTAATTAATTAAAACAAAGAAAAAAATGAACTCTGCTAAGGCACACTGGACAGATGGCTGAGTCAAAAGAGACCTGGGTTCAAGTCTTTCCTAAGATACATTCTGGCTGAACAAACATGGGCAAATCACTTCACTCTCAGTGCCCCCTGGCAACACTCAGATCATCAGAAGTTATAGCTGAGCTTTTGATTTGCCTCAGTGAAGGGAATTTCCACACCAGGAGTTTAACCCCACCACCACCACCACCACCATTGGCATGGGCAGGGAATCACAAGTCCAGACCAAAGACTGGGGGGAAGGGGGGTTGCAGCTTTAGTGCATCAGCAGTCACAGATCATTGCTTTGTGTGGAAATTAAGAACATGTTACACAGACGCATTGAGATGCTGTTGCCCAGCTAGCTTTCTCTATATCTATAAGGTACAACTGGACAGCTGGGCTCAGCATTCAGTTCCCTGGGAGGACTTGGCCTAGATAGTTGTAGTTGACCCCAGGGTTCACCTTCCTCTTCTACCCATCTTCCTTATAGCTCCTTCAGAGAATCTCTGACTCCGCCATGTGCCTTGATGTCACAGAATGTTCCCTTGACCAGCATCCCACCCTGGCTGCCTCTCACTTTTTAGCCAACTACACTTCTACATGGAAATGACAGATACTTGTCACTATGAGATCCAAGCTCTATACGTGGGGTCCAAGGTAAGTAGAGCATTGTATAAAATTTATACACATAAGAAAAACTGCAGCCCTGTGAAGGGAGCACTTCCAGCGGGGCTGGCCCTATCCAGAACTCATAAATAGTCTTTGTGATATCCTGCCATTTAGGCATCAAGCCTTCTTCTCCCAGGTACTTACCCAGGGATTGTCCTCCTTGCCCTGGCACACTCATATTCTTTGTAAACCCTCCCTTCACTGCCTGTTGCCCTTAGTAGGTCACTCCATCTAGACCTGCCTTCTTTCTCTAGATGCCTCTGGCCATTGGGAAAAACTACTTGATTGTCTTGGATGAAGGAGTTTTAGACTTTGGCAGGCAGTTTCTGTGACACAAATGTAGACATCACAATTCAATTAAAACCAAAAAATGACATTTTGTATGTATAATAGTTTCCCCTGCATACTGAAATACATGATGATTCAGACAAATATAGACCTCCAAGTGTTACATGTCAGACTTGGAAGAGGCCTAAAAAGACTGTCTTGTTTCCATCTCAGAGACCATAGCTTTCTGTATGACTTTATGCATCCTACTGCCTCTGTCTAGATCAGAATTGGGGCTTTCTTCTCCCAAGAGAAACCAATTGGTTGTTCTTATGGGTTAGATTGCTCTCCACAGGCCTTCAGTATCACCCTAAAGTTCCCATATTACCATCCTTCCTGTGATGAAACTCCCATACAGGTTCTGCTGACTTTGCCTGAGATGCACCAGGCCAGCTACTTCAACCTGTCTTTCAGCCCCTTACTCATGTTGGAGCAGCTGCTGATGAACATGAAAGTGGACTGGGCTGTTGTGGCTGTAAACCCTCCCTTCACTGCCTGTGGCCCTTACTAGGTCACTCCATCTAGACCTGCCTTCCTTCTCTAGATGCCTCTGGCCACTGGGAAAAACTACTTGATTGTCTTGGATGAAGAAGTTACCATGTAAAATCCAATTAGATAATATATGAAAGTCATTTTGTAAACCTTATTTATATGCAAACATTAGCTTTTTGAATTATTGTAACCTTGCCTGTGCCAACAACCATGCCTAGTAACCAAAAAATGATATTTTATATGTATAATAGTTTCCCTTGCATACTGAAAGTCATAATTATGGAATACATGATGATTCAGACAACTATAGACCTCCAAGTGTTACATGTCAGACTTGGAAGAGGCCTAAAAAGATGGTGTTATTTCCATCTCAGAGGCCATAGCTTTCTGTACAACTTTATGAATCCTAATGCCTCTGTTTGTCTAACTGATGAATGAGTGAATGGCATTTCTATCCTCAGCCTCAGACAGCCCCTCAAGTGAGAGCCCCCCATACTTGGCTGTGGTGTGAGTGCCCAAAGCAGCTCAGCTGGAGTGGATTCTCGATCTGAATGAGGAAGAAAATAATCTGGTCCAGAGTGAGTTTTACTACAAACAAGTGTGTGTGACCTCTGGTCATGCAGCCACCATTGCCCTAGAGGAGAACCTAAGATCAGCTACAGAGAGTTTTATACAGTGGGCCTTAGATGCCCTAGATTTATTTTCACTTCACCGTTGCCTTACAAGAGGATTTTTTTCCCCAAGTTCCTTCTCCTCTACTTCACTTGGCCCATTTGTAAAATGGAAATAAGTCCTCTCTCCTGGGAGTACTTGAAAAATGTTTCCGTTGAATACTGGTTTCTTCCTTTTCCCCTGGCTAGGCCCCCAGTGCCTACTTGTGCATTGCCATCCTGAACCTGCACCATGACAACATTGCCTGTGGCCATCAGTTGATTGATCACTACTGCCAACTGTCCCGGGGCCTGACAAATGCTGAGGTGGATGCTGGACTACTCACCGATATCATGAAGCAGCTGCTCTTCAGTGCCAAGATAATGTATATTAAAGCTGGCCAGAGCCCAGACTTAGACAGGTGGCCTTGTCCTGTGAGCTAGGAGGGTTTCCTTCTATATCTTCCACTCCCAGTTATCCAAACACCTCCTTCTTCAAACAGGTAGGGTTGGACAGGAATTCAGCCCACTCTAATCGATTCATGTTAATGAGTTAATTGCTAAATCCTATGTCATTTCACTATATTCTGTTTTAATATCAGTATCTATATTACCATACTGAATTCCCAGGGAAAAAATCAGTATTGATGAGACTGGAATAGGAAGAATATACAAACCTTGATTTTGGAGTTTGATCAGCATTCAGTATTTAATGCTTTCTAGTGCCAAGGAAAATTCAGTAAGTTTGGTCTTTTGCTGAAAGCTAAGACCAAGTGACATTAGAGTCTTCTAGGTAGGTATGGTAAAGAATGAATTATGTCATTTTGTGGAGGGAGTGATGTCATCAGATGTGTCAAGCTCTAGACCTACTTTTGTCACAAACAGTAAAACCTGCTCTGTACCTTAAATTATAAAGGCAGTGTGGTGTGGTAGAAAGAGTGCTGCTCTCGTATTTAAGAGAAACCTGAGTTCAAGTTCCACTTGGCTGCCCAGCCAAATGACCATGGGTAAGTCACTTGACCTCCCTGTGCCTCAGTTTACTCATCTGTAAAATGGATGTAATAACACCTGTAGCACCTACCTCACATAGTTATTGTGAGGATCAAGGGAGCTTTGTAAAGGGCTTTGTAAATTTCAGTTACTTTATAAACATCAACAGTTATTAGAGTCCCCACCTAAAAACTAAAAACAAACCAGAAACTAATTTTATACCTCTGCATCCTTGGCCCAGGTTGTGGATTCAGTACTAGAGATACATGGAGACTTAAAACCATCTACCAGTGATCATACATAGTTGAAATGTTGTCTGGGATGGAAAATAGAGAATGTCTTTCTTCAAATAAGATGCTCACCATTGACTTAGTACTTTTAACTCGCTTTATGATCTTGGGCAAGTCATTTAGGCCTCAGTTTTCTCATCTTTTAAATAAAGGTGTGGGACAAGGTAATCTTTTAAGATCCATTCTAGTGTGAAAATACCATGAATTTTTGAAGAGATAGCTATCGCTTCTCTAGAATAAACCATAACAACCATTCTCTCATTTAATAAAAATATGTGAAGGACTGGTGATTGTGTGCTCACATACTTTGTGCTCATATATATCCAGGCAAAAGTATTACAGTACAGCCTCACAATAGCCCAGAATCCCCTTGCAGGGAAATCACTGAGCAAATAATATCATATACTAATACAGGCTATAATCTACTGCCGGGAATCATAGGGTTCACTCACCTAGAATAAGGAGTCAAGGACTCCACTGACAGAATGGATCAGAAAGTACAGTCCAGCAGTATCAGACAGAGCAGGATTAACCTTTGGACTCTCTGCTTTCTTAACAAGTTGAAACAATTCGTATCTGTCAGGGATGGGGCCCAATTGAAAACTCATTGTAGGCCTGAATATATGCCTGCAACTGGTCAAGCCAACCAAACCTAGAGGGCCATGAAAGAATTTCAGTTGAGCCAGGCAGGGAGGTGAGAATCTAAATAAAGGGGTAGGGAGACTAAGAACAACTAGGAAATCAGTGGTGTTTTCATCTGGGTAATAGTCTGAAATAGAATCTAAACTGATAATGATTCAAGTGAGGGCATCATTGAACAAACTGGCCAGCACAGAGCACACAGACCCCACCTTCTACATGAAGCCTTTCTCAGTCCTCCTTCTTGAGGCAAGAGACAGTCTTTTGCTTTTCTCTGTATCCCTAGTACTTAACATAGTGCCTGGAATAGTAGATAAATGCTTGTTGACAGACTCACCTAAAAAGGAAAACCTGAGACGAGCTACTGCAAAGGCTTTGCTTCATGCTCCTAGTGACCATAGCAGAAAATTAAGGCAGGAGTTCAAGCATCAGTTACTCTAGGGGGAGTTCTGTGTAGATTCATTTCCATGCCCCTTTCTTCCTAATAGCTACATCAGCAAGGTGGATGTACTGAATATTCTAGTTGCTGCTGCCTATCAACATGCACTATCTCTGGATCAGATCCTACAGCCAGCTGCAGTAACAAGACTAAGGAACCAACTTTTGGAAACTGAATACTATAAGCTGGGTGTTGATGTAAGAGAGGAACACAAACTGCATCTAACTTGTGAGAACAAATTGCGTTTCGCTAGTCTCAAAAATCATTCTTGTCACTGTTTCATGTGAGTAGGGAAGCATCCTGAGCAGAGCCAATGGCCAAGTTAGAGTGGTGAAATATATTTTTTAGTTTAGACTTATCTGTGGGTAAAATTGTCAGTGTCACAACAAACCAGAATCAAAATCAATGCCATAAATTTAGGAACCAACGAAGATTTATTGAGTTCACCAGCAAGGGAGCTTCACCCACACAATTAAAGATTCCCCCAAAGAACAAAACAGTAAAGCTTATATAGGTTTCAATTTAGGTAGGAGGTGAATTGGGTACAGGGTATGTTAGGATTGGACAGGGCTATTGCTGGGAAAAGACTGTTCTTCAGGTTAGCTATCTCTTGTAACCCCACCCTAATAGGCCTCTCATTACTGTTTCAGTAGTAAGGAACGTCACAGAAAGGATAGGACAGGGTCAGGGATAAGATAGAGCTACAGACAAAATGGAGTTACTTTAGCCTTCTTGGCTACCTAGTTTCCCCTTTGAGACTATAAGTAGTCTCACTTTTTTTTTTTACCAATTCCCACGTTGATATTAGTTCAGATAAGCAGCTTACAGAATAGGCAACATACAGAAAACTGATAAAAACAAGCAAAATTACAATAGGGTGAATAACGAAATCCAATATTGCTAAAATTTTAAAGGTGTCAAGTGCTTTGGCAGTGTCCGCGATATTTAGGTGTCTGTGGATGGTTTGTGGAGATAGCTCTTTGACCACCAGGTCACTTGTAGAAATTCTCTTGGCAGTGCTTCTAATGCCTGCTAGTGATAAGACTTGGCATAATTTAGTAAAACATGACAAAATCTAATCAAATTGGCCTTTCATGTGGTGAAAACCAGACATTATAGAAATAACCTTATAAACAAGAGCAAGCAACTAGGCTACACAATAAGGTGTTTTGTACTTGTATCATATTATAGCACTTCAGAGGTACTAAAATACTGCAACAAGATTCATGATATAAAAGATTATGGTTTTACCTGCTATGGTTAGAGAGATTTCCTATGAAAGGAAGAAGCAGGGGCCTGGTTGTAACAGCCTTAAGCTTAAGGGCATGGAATGACTTAACACAGATATAACAGGATAATACATCCTTAGTTCCACTTGATTTCAGGTAAGACTCTTTTTAACTTTTGGGAAGAGTCAATTATACAGCAAAATTCTACATTATTCACAAGGTATCATAGCCAGGCTCAGGATGAACCAGGTGGAAAACATTCCTGTTCAAAAAAGGAAATAACACAATGAGGAAATTGAGTCAAGAGCATCCTACCTTTGCCTACTCAAAGTTGTCCCCTTAACTTTCTTAGACAGAAATACCCACCTTTAGCAATTCTCAGATCACCCTCCCTTTGAGCAGCTTGTGGAATTTCCCTTGGATGGTAGACTACTGACAATGATAATTCACACATTTATATCTAAATTCAGACCTCAGAACAATATCAAATTACACTCCCAAAGGTTTTACTTCAAATAGCTTCAGTGATCATAGCCTAGGACTAGATAGTTGTTATTTCTCATGCTATTGCAGTAACAGTTAACAATAAAGGATTTACCAGACCTTTCAAAGAAAAATCATTCAACAACCTTTTTTTCTTCTTGATTTTAAACTCATCAGTGTATAAAAATAAATCATTGTAAATTAAAAAAAAATCACATTCTGGAATTCCCCATAGATAGCAAAAAGTTCACTCAAAACTCAGAAAATACTGGCTATTTATTATAAATCTCTAGAGCCCAGACTATCAGATATCTATCTATTAAGGTATTGCATATTATTAATCTGTCAGGCAAAAATCTTTAAGCCTGGAGTTTGTTAAAACTAAGTTGGCTCAAGATGTAACATATATAGGGATATGTGTATATGTCTGTGTGTATACACATACACACACATACATATATATTTCAGGTATAATTTCATGATTCCCATAATCACAAATTATCATATAAATCACTTCTATACCACAAGCAAGCTTATAAATGGAAGTGGTGGATGTGATAGAAGTACCGTTTCTCAGAAAGTCAATTCATTATTTTAGAGTTTCAGACTATTAGCAAGTTCTTTCACAGGGCTGATAAGATTTCAGGACCTTGTTCAAACAGATGATCCCAAGAAACCTGGCAAGTTTACAGATAAGGAGATTTTACATGGTTGTTTTCTTTTTTTTTTCCTTTTCCTACAAAGTAAATAATTATCATTCTTCCTTTTAAAAATATTCCCAATTAAAAACTTCATAGGTTTTGACATTATGATGTAAATTAATAATTTCACAGTTTCGAGATCAAAAGGAGTTAGATTTTCCAATGATACAATTGCATCATTCTCTTAACAGCATTTCTTATGCAAAGGTTTCCCAAACTTCAGAGTTTAAGAAAATTTAGAAATACAGTAATAAAATCCACAGTATTGTGTATTTAAAACATGAAACAAAGCATATTACCAATCAGATGATATCTATTCAGTTGAAAATATTTCCAAATTATCTTGCATAGAAAGTCACTTTGTTTTATCACTTTGGGCATTCTATGCTGATTACATTCAAGAACAGTATAGAAAATTTTGATCCAATTATACCTTTAACAAAGCTTGCACTTTCAAAACATATTAATTGCAAATATTAAGTATTTTTTCCATTAAGTTCTGTTTTACTTACGAAGAGTCAAAGATCATAATTATCATAACAGGAGAAAACAACCCATTTAAAATGAGACCAGAATAAATTAAATCACATCTGGATCCATAGTTACAGAGGGTATCATACAGAATCTTAATTTTCCCAATGACTATTTTACTACTTCCTAGGGCCCACTACATTCAGTTAGTCTAGTGCCAAAGACTTAAAGTGACAGTCTTGTATGCTCAGCCCTCTCTTCCAGGCTTCATGAGGATCTTATAGTCCTCACATAATAACTAAAATATACCTTTTCAGTGGCCATTCAAGGACAGAATTTAGGTATACTATTCTCAAGTAATTCCATATTGTTACTTGTTACTAAATTTTCCATATCCTAAAGAATAACTACACAGTTTCTCATGTCCTTATCTCAATGAGATCAAAAACCTCCCTCAAACCTCTCTTTACAAAACTACAAAGCTTTGTCTTTCAAACCTTCCATTCACAGTGCAGATTCCAGCTTTCTTTAATTTTTCTACCCATTCTTTTTTCATCTCTACTTGCTTAAACTTTCTTTCTTCCTTTCTTTTTATATCCTTCCAGTGGACTTTGATTATAGCCCTTCAAAATTGCCCCTTTCTTATTTCTTTCATATTCTGATCTAACACTTCTCTTATATAATTCTGTTTAATTCCTCTAATTTTTATTTCCCAGTCACATCCCAGACTATCTATATAGCTTATCTTTATTTCATTGGCTTTCTCCAAGTTTTTAGCACAAGTTTTTATTACACAATGCCAATTAATTGCAATAATATTACCTTTCTGGGTTTTTAAGAGTGCATAGTGTGTTCCAATTTCTTTTAGATGACTTTAATTCTAGTTTACCCATATAATTACTTTCCCTTATATCCTTCACAGCATAAAATACAGTTGTAACACAAAACATTTTCCCAAATTAAATTTTACTCACTTTTAAGTTGCTTCCTGATTTAAACAAGTTTTTCTCTTTTCATGACCAAAAAATATTTAATAATGGGTGCTTCTTAAGTACCAGATAAATTTAAACCTCAAACTCATTTTTCTTCACTTTGAAACTTCACTTTCAAATTAGCTTCAATTCCCTTTTTTCCCCCTTTTCTCTCTAATCAATGAAATAACCTTCCTTCCTTGCACTGAGACAATAAATTTCACTCTCCAGAGAAAAACTGAGGTATTATTTCCATGTTACTTTCACAAAGTTTTATTTTTATTTTTCCTTAAATTCTGTAGAGTGGTACCCCAAAACTCACCTAGATACTTCAGCATTCATAAAAAATATCCATACCACAATTTGGAAATTCACAGGACAGAACTTACATTTAAGTCACAAATTTAGTCTCTAATTAGTTTACAATGCCATAAATTTCTGCAGACTGAGAAAAGATTCTCTTCTCTCTTATCTGTATTGTCTCGTCTGCCTTACCAACTTGACCTGAGTTAGAAATGCAGAGACTTTCATTTAAAGTCTTAGGAAGAACCACAGAAAAGTTTTCATATTTTACATCCTTTTTCCTTTGGCTGAGTAGAGCAATGGAAGGAGTCAGTTGGATTTTACCAAGACACAAAACACAGACAATGATAACAACATATTTGACATTAAATACAAACACTCATACTGAAATGAAGACAAAACAGAAGCACTTGCAGGTGAAATCTTTTCCAGTTAATCCAGAGAATCCATTTTCTAACTGAGAACCAAACCAAACCACTAGTTTAATCAGAAAGGAGGAGGGTGAGGAGTGTTGCCATTTGTGGATCAGGGCAGTATGGCCAATCCTCTCCACCTAACTGCAAATACTTACCAGATTCTCATCACCAACCCATAATATCCATCTAAGGCAGAGGAGCCCAAGTCATTCCCAAGTTGTCAACCCTGGAATTCCACTAGTCTGTCTAGAAATCTCGTAGCCCACCACCACGTACTGTGGGGAAAATTGTTGCTGCCTCAGCATATTAGAACCAAACCCAGTACCACCAATTTAGGAACCAAGAAGGGTTTATTGAGTTTGCCAGCAAAGCAGTCCCAGCCACAGAGGCAGATGCTCTCCAAAGGAACAAAAGGACAAAGTTTATATTGGCTTCGATTTAGGTAGGAGGAGAGTTGGGTATGGGGTGCCTTAGGATTGGATAGGACCTATTGCAGGACTAGCAATAGGAGTGGCTCTTCTTCAGGTTAGCTCTATCTGGTAACCCCACCTTAACAGACAGGACTGTCTTCACCATTTTAGTGGTATGGCTATATGTGGGGATAGCGTGGGGGGAAGAGGTTGCCATACCAGCCGGATCAGGAGCAAGATAGAGGAACTGTAGACACAATGGAGTTGCTTTGGCTTTCCTGGCTACCTACACCTCAGATAAATAATTTTTGCTTCCAGGTTTCCACAAAACTGGACTGGACATCACTGTGCATGGCATGCCTGGGGTGTGGCCTGCCTCAAAGCTGGGAACCTGATGGCAACGTGTGAGAAGTTCAGTCGATGTCTCAAGTCACCCCTTGATCTCAATCAGCTAACTCATGACTCAAGGCTGGTACAGGATGTAATTGAGTACATAGAGTACCTATCTTGTCAGAGGTAAGAGAACAGCAAGCAGTTCAAAAAAGGAAACTTCATTGTGATATCATAAATATACAGGTCACCTCGATTTTCAACTCTCTCTCTAATCTAATGTTTAATTATGCATTTGTCTTATTCTTCTATTAAACTGTAAATTCCTAAGGACAAAGTCCAAGTTCCGTCTAACCTTTGTATCTCTTAGTTGCCATCACACAGTAAATTCTTAGTAAATATTATTTATTAAAAAGAATGCTTTTCCTGCTCTTTCTTCTTCTTCTTTATAGCAGGATGAAGGTTATTTTCTCACTTTGAAGGAGCGAAAAGCTACTCTTAGAACTAAGAGTCTCTCTCTAGAAGTGATTTCAGAGGAGAAGTCCATGCACAATACCTACTATCAGGAGGGCCTCTTCTACTTCCATCACTACAGCACCAGTCTGGCCATCATGAGCATCCACGTAAGACACAACTGCATGAGAGAAGCCATTCAGCATCTCCTAAAGAAGGTGTGTGATCCAATAAAAACTGGCATCTTCTTACTTCATCCAACTACATCGTCCACACACACACACACACATATACATATATACATACATTAACACGCATACACACATCTACATATCTATATCTATCTATCTGTACACCTATATCTGTATTCCCCCTAACTACCCTAATGCTGATGCAGGTCTCCTGATATCCTGATAAATATCTATATCTATATCTATATCTATATCTATATCTATATATATGGATCATCTTTCCATGTAGGAATGTAAACAGTTCATCTTCAACTTTAATAATTTTATCTAGGGTTTTTATTACAACCTGCTGCAGCTAAAGCTAACAAATTGGTTGTTTGGTTACCACCTTGCAAATGATAATCCCTAAATCCTGCTGAACAGAAGGATTCTGACAAATACCTATGAATCTTATAAAATACACAGTATCTACAGATACTCCTGTGGCCCCTTCATCACTGATTCACACCATCCAAGATATTAGCAATTCTCCCATTCTTTGGATGAACCTACTCAAGATATCTGTGATTTCCTTCTATGTGAAATCCTCCAGCATCTCTCTAAACACTGTATTACCTTGGGTTTCTTCCCTCCTTCGCTGTATAGGGCATACTGCTATTTGAGGAGCTTGGTCTGATGCTGTATCATTCTCAGGCTCCACAGGATCCTCCCACAAAGTGACATTGCATGCCTGAGCTTCTGATATAGTATCATCCTTTCTAGAAGGTCTCTGCCTGTCACCATGGTAATGAGACTGGCTGGAACAGAACTCTGCAGTATTGCACAGTATCTCCAACTTGCTCTGCACACAGCTTTCTCTCCTTACTTTCTCTTCTTCTAATGCATTAGATTTTGTTTACTGAACTTTCTCTTGGATTTATCTGCAGATTTCCCATTCACCTCATTGAAGTCAATGGGGGACAAAACAAATGCACTTTCCAAATTCCCTGAAACAGATAACTCTGAATTTCACTGCAAAAGGCAGACAACTCCATATCCCCTACACATAGCAATAGCCTTCTTCCGAGTCAACTCAGCAAGCACAGAGCAAACAGCAGATATAGTACGATTTTGTGTGGGTCTTTTCCCGAACAGTAGAATAGCAAGTTCATTGCACAATAACTCGGCTGTATTGCACGTTATCTGCAAGCTGCTCTGCACACACTTTTCTCTTCTTCCTTTTTCTTCTTCTAATGCATTACCTTTTGTTTGCTGAACTTTCTCTTGGATTTATCTGCACATTTCCCTTTCACCCCATCCTAGTCAAAGGAGGACGAAAGAAATGCACTTTGCAAATTCCCTGAAAGAGATAACTCTGAACTTCAGTTCAAAATGAAGACAACTCCATATCCCCTACACATAGAAGTAAGCTTCTTCCGAGTCAACTCTGCAAGTACAGAGCAAACAGCAGATTTGGCACGATTTTGTTTGTGCCTTTTCCCATAGGAACTTCACTGCAAATGGCAGGCAACTCCATTTCCTCTACAAATAGCAATACCCTTCTTCCGAGTCAACTCAGCAAGCGCT
>JAQQSZ010009539.1:0-12749 GCA_028646595.1 Phalanger gymnotis
TCTCCCCACCTTCTCTGTCTCAAAATAGTAAATAATGAGAGTGGAAAATGTCGTAAATGCTCTGACACAGTTATTTGGATAGAACTTTTTTTTTTACAGCTGTTTTTCTCTGTTACAAGAGAGAGAGTTTAATATGTGTACAGAGAAATAAATAGATAATGACTGGAATAAAAAAACAACAACAAAAGGCATCAATAAAACTTTTGAAAACATGAAAAAAATGTTCTCTGGGGCTGAGGTGGTGCAGTAGATGGAATGCCAAATCTGGAGCCAAGAAGACCTGAATTCAAATTTGGCCTCAGACATTTCCCAGATGTTTGACCTGGGCAAATGACTCAACCTCTATTTGCTTCCATTTCCTCATCTATAAAATTCAGACAATAATAGCACCCAATTTCCTAGGGTTGTTGTGAGGATCAAATGAGATAATATTCGTAAAACACTTAACACAGTGCCTAGCACATAGTAGGTGCTATATAAATATTAGATATTACTTGGGCAGATCCTATTTATTATTAGAAGCTAAGCAAATAGGCTGATTTTTTAAATACCATAATAAATGCTCACTCACTCACTCTATTTATCCTAGTACTCCATTTACCCTAGTATTTCATTTACGCCTCATATACTTGTTCTTTCTGTCATGCATTACGGTTATCTGGAGATATATTAAGTCAGTCAACAACTGTTTATTAAGTTATTATGGGGCTAGATCAAGGGTGGGGAACTTGCAGCCAGGAGGCCACATGTAGTCCTCTAGGTGCTCAAGTGGGGCTCTTTGACTGAATCCAAACTTCACAGACTGAATCCCCTTAATAAAAGCATTTGTTCTGTAAAACTTAGACTCAATCAAAAGGCCACACCTGAGGACCTAGAGGGCCACATGTGGCCTCGAGGATGCAGGTTCCCCACCCCTGGGCTAGGCATTCAGCTAAGCAATGCAAATAGGAAGAGAGGGAAAAACAGTCTCTATACCCTATGGAGTATAAATTCTAAAGGGTGTCTTCCTTATAGACTATAATAAGGCCACAGCTAGGTGACTCTGGTGTCACTGCTGATCAAAGCCATGACTAGGGCAGCATGCCCAGGGCTTTGCCCTTATGCTCTGTCAATTCCTCCCCTAGCAATCCAACCCATTCCTAAAGCACATCTGCTCCTACTCTATCATCAGGGCCCTTTTCCACCACTCTCACACCCCTTCCCTGGATCTGGGGGCCTTATCCTCACAGTGTCCTGGAGTTGTGCGAGACAACCATCACACCCCATGTGTGCTTCCTTTTTCCTGTGTCACCTTCTCCAAGGGGTTGGGAGCAAATGGCTACATTTGGGGGGGGCATTGGCTGGATTCTCAGAGGTCGTGGAGGGCAGGCTGCCCTCTCCCTGGTATTACTGTACCTAACTATGAGCAGCTTATGCAGAACACACACGATAAAAACAAAATGGAAGGCTGTGAGCTCCCTCGCTAATACCACTTGACTTTCTTCTCTGGCGGTAGTGTCTCTCAGAGGTCTCTGTTCCTTTCCCTATACTTACCCCAAGCACCAGAATTCCTAGTTATGACCCCAATAGCTAGCACAGTTGCTCTGCATTGGTACTTCCATGGCGGGTGGCTAGGTGGTGACATAGTGCACAGAGTACCAGTCCTGGAGTCAGGAAGATTTATATCCTCCTGAGTTCAAATTTGACTTCAGAAACCTACTAGCTGTGTGACTCTGGGTCCTGTTTGCCTCAGTTTCCTCATCTGTAAAATAAGCCAGAGAAGGAAATGGCAAACCACTCCAGCATCTTTGCCAAGAAAATCCCAAATGGGGTCATGAAGTCAGATATGACCGAAATGATATAACAACATTTCTATATAGGCTTGTTTTCAGTTAAAGGCATTTTTTCTCCCCTCTTTTCTCCCATCAACTTGGTTTTATGAGTATATTGTATATCATCTCATCTTATTCCATCTGTTTTCTCTTTCTACCTGTTCATCTACTTACCCTGAATTCAAAATTTGTGATATAATTAAACTCTTCTTAGATGTAAATTTTTCTTCTAACGAATAAAAATATCAAAAACTCCAAATGCAATATAATTATTCAATTTTATATCATGGAGAAAAAAAAGGAGTCATAGAAAACCTATTGAATTTAGATTTTTAAGGCCTTGGTTTAAATGCTGGCTCTGTTACTAACTGTCTTGGTGATCTTGGGCAGATCATTTAACCTCATTGGCCCTTGGTTCCCTCTTCTGTAAAAGGAGGTTCTTGGTTTAGATTACCTCTAAGATCATTTCAAGGTCTAGATCCTATGATCTGTTTGACTGAGTTAACTTTTGGATGTCCTATCAATGCCTCCTCCACCCCCCAAAAAATTTTTATAACCTCTGTGTCTCATTATAAATTGCTAACTCGTGCCCTCCATCTATATTACTATACCTCTATCACTGTTCTCTCCATCCCCTTCCTAATTAAAATTCTAGGTTTTTGTCAATATCATTCATATCTATATCATTCATCTACAAATCATTCATGAAAACATGAAAAATTCCATCACACTCTAATTCAGTATCCATTGACTCCTTATCCTCTGCTTACTGTTTCAAACTTTGAAAACCTCTGATATTTTTATTCTGTGCAACTGTACCTCACGCTCTGACTAAATGACCCTTGTCAACTTACACTTTATTATTTAATTCATTACTAATTGGCATCGGTGCCTTTAAGAAACATTGCCTCATGCCCCATGGGAAAGCATCTCCCTGAACTCTGGCTCACTGATAATCTTAATCTATGAAGCCTAATAACAAACTCTCTCTCTTGGACTTTTGTTTATTACTTTTGCTTCCTATTCCTTCTAACCGACCCTGTCATCCAAAATTTGCTTTGACCACTGAAGACGGCAAAGAAGGTTCCAACTGGCCTTCATTATGTTGGATAGCACTTTAAGATAAATATGAACTAAAATTAGATTTAAAAATAAGATTGGCTTCAGACTGGGCATGCACTTTGGGACAATTTCAAAGATCAGAGTGCGGGAATGATTTCTGTCCTGACTCACCTTTGATCTCTAACATTTCTCATTACCCCTCCTCTTGAACTGCAGTGTGAAATGGAAGGGTCAAAACATATTTTATCAGAACATTTTCAACATACTTTCACTGCTGATGTTCTCTTACTGAAACTCTTTGGGAGCTTTATCTCTCTGTGCTATGAGAATAAGGGTATCTGAACTCCAGGGTGCTGTACAAAAAAGCCATTTTACTCTTACAACAAGCCTATATGAATGGCACTTACAGTCATTGTTTCCTTGAGTTCAATTACACTTTTAATTACGCCATCCATTTCCTCTAAATTCAGAAGATAAGACATTTGTGGTGATATTGTTATTTCCAACTACAAGAGAGGCTTGCAGTAAACTGTCAAACTAAGGACCTTTTTTGAAAGGGTCTTCCAACACACTTAAGAGATCAGTCATAATATTTATATATACTCAAGCACTTTAACCTTTCAAGCTGTGTTAACCAGCTGTCACTTCAGTGTCAAACTCCGGTCATTTTAATGTGAAATCAGGGTCAGTGCAGTTTTTTTTTTAATTATTTATTTATTTATTTTGCTATTAGTAAAGTCCTTTATAGCTACTGTAACTCTAACCAAAACGAAAAAAAAAATGGCAAACATACCTTTTGGGCAGTCCTTTGAGTTGAATCACATGAAGATTTATGACAGTTCACAGAGGAATATGTAAGTTAATTACAGAAGGCAAAACTTAAAAAAGGAATATTATAAGCTATCAGCAGCCATATTTCAAATCATAATTGTATAATCAAAGTTTAGGGATCATTTTTGTTTCTAAGAAAAATTTACATCAGAAACCAGATCATTTCTCTATATTCCTAGTATGACCAGATGTCCTAAACCACTAGTGCATTTATACAACTTTCTTATGCATTTATTTATATTTTATCTTTTACTCTATGATTGACTCTAAAGATTAATTTTGAAGGTATTTTAAATCACTAAAAGTTACATACTTTGGATAAAAATAATCTGTATAAACCTGCTGCTATATATATATGTATATATACATATATACATACATAATGTCAATACATAGTTTGGCCAATGTGTTTTGGCTTGATTAGCAAATCAAATTGTTTCTACCTCGCATTAAAAAACCTTGCTGACATGAATAACAAGTAACATGACTTCCAGAATTCCTTTCACTTAAAGGATCCAAAATACAAGTCCAGATTTATGTAGCACAAATGATATCAAACTGTCGTGAAGCATCCACCGACTTTGTTCCACATACTTTTTGGCTTTTCAAGTGATACCTCTTTTAATTCAACAAACAACATTTCTTACACAACTACTATGTGCTTAGTATATATGCTAGGCACTGGCAATATAAAGACTAAAATAAATCAGTGCCTGCCCTCAAGGAGCTCATATTCTCATAAAGGGGAGTACAACTTATCAGTCTGTATTTTGATTTCTATGTTTATGAGATAATAATTTTATATCACCACTTTCACTTGGATAGGTAACCTGTAGTCAATATAAAGTAGTACAATTCGTTTTTAAAAATAGCCTTAATAATGAATAGTTCATATACTCAGAAGCCATATAGTTCAGAAACCAAAGAATGGTCGGGTTGGAGCCTTCTCCCTCAACTCCCAGTTACCCATGGGAACAATTAAACAGGCATGCATAATGCAGAACCCTGCTAAGATAATTTCTTACATATAGTAGGTATACAATGATTACTTTTGATGAATCAAATTTATTAATTCAAATTTACATACCTACTGGTGGCATTTTATCTCTTTGACCCTGGACTAATCCTGACCACAAACAACCCTTGTTTGTATGTAGACTTCTTGTCTGTGCACTGTACTACATATCTGGGCCCTTGATGATATTCAATTTAGAACTTTACTATATTGTATTATTTTTATTCTCCTGATGTTTCATGCATCTTAAGTTTTATCCCCCCAATTAAGTTTATTTTAAAAACAATGTTAAGCACCTAACTATATGCTAGGTAGAGATACCTTGTAGATGTACAAAGATAAAAACAAAACACTCTATGACCTCAAGGAGCTAACATTTTAAGGGGATAGATAATAAAACGTGTACATGGATAAATGTGTTACAAGAAAACCTGAGGAGGAGAGAACTAAACACTCAGGAGATGAAGCAAGGCCTCCTTTAAAGAGAGGGCATCTTTAAAGAGAGCCTTGTGGGGAAACAGAGATTCTTAGAAGTGGAGATTAGGAGAGAGTGCATTCTGACTATGGCTTGTGTGATGGCTGAAGAGAAGAGGGTCGAGTTCAAGGAAGATCTAGCAGCCCAATTTGGCTAAAATGTAGAGAATCTGAAGAATATTATGGAACAAGGCTGGAAAGGTAGGTGGGATCCAGACTGTGGAGGGTTTTAAATGCTTTAAAAGAATTTATATTTTATTCTAGAAGCAATGGGAAGCCACCGAAGGTTTGTTTTGTTTTGTTTTAACAGGAGAGTAGCATGGTCAGAGCTATCTATACATCAGGAACATCATTTTGACAGCCTGAGTAGGGACTGGAGAAGAGCCATACGAGAAGGGAGACCAGTTAGAAGGAGCAGGAACATAGGCATGAGGTGAAGGCTGAATGAGGGTGGGGCTGTGTGAGTGGAAGGAAGGAGAGGGATGTTTTGGAGGTAGAGTCAAAAGTTGGTATGTAGATTAGATGGGGGAGGGGAACGAAGGGTGGAGTGGGTAGGATGAGTCTGAGATTATGAACTTGTTCTGCTGTGATGATAGTAATGCCTTCAATAAAAATAAAGAAGTTTAGAGGTTGGTAATTTTAGGGGGAAAAGAGAAGTTCCTTGATGTCAGGGACCACTCCTTATATCATATTCTTTTTTTTTTAACCTCACATAAGCAAGTGTAGCAATGGTGGGATTGTGAACAGGGTGGTTCAAACATTCCAGTTTGCCCCTCCCTCGCATCATTACTGACTCATTACCTACATGGGTTCCTTCTCTGCTCTGGGAATGTGTAATTCTCTATCCTTTTTCAGTTCTAAGCCTCTAGTCAAAGACATTGATACTGTCAAAACACCTTAGCCTAAAACCTTTCTTCACTGGGGATGTTTCTCCC
The DNA here is from genome assembly GCA_028646595.1 of Phalanger gymnotis. Lineage (NCBI taxonomy): Eukaryota > Metazoa > Chordata > Mammalia > Diprotodontia > Phalangeridae > Phalanger > Phalanger gymnotis. The sequence continues at coordinate 6,129 of JAQQSZ010009539.1, forward strand.
TTAAAGGCCTCTTCCCAGCTGCGTTCCCCAGAAGCCTACCCAACACTGGCAAAAGGTGGCTAATGTAGTTCCTAAAGACAAATTAACCTTTTAAAGCAAATAAAGACAAACAGACTTTTCCTGTGCCCAGAGAGAAAGGCTTCCAGCTCCTAGAAAGGAACCCTTGTGCTAAGGAGATACAGAATTATGCCTTGAGGTCAGCAGTGACAAGTATCTAGACAAACCCAAAAAGCCTTGCTCCAGGACACTTGAACCCAGCTCCCATTCCTAGCTACCTCAGCCAGAACTTCTGTTCTCCCATCTCCAGAGAGGTTTCCTCTTAGCCTCCCCTGTGCTAGCCCCATATACCTAGATCTCTTCTTCTCAGGAGCTGGGATCTTCTCCCAGTCTGACTAACTTTCAAAGGTTACCCAGGGGCATGGCCTATTATTATTGGCCCTACTGAGCACTTTCTAATCATCAAAGGGTTGTGCAAGGTCACCAGCCTTACTTTTTCCTCCAGAGCCATCTGGATCCAGTGACCAGATGTTCACCAGGATGACTCAAATCGAAGTCAACTGCAAGTCATGTCATCATTTCCCTGATGCAATGGTCCTCTTCCAAAACAAAGGACACACACAACCTGTGAGCAGACTGAGCTGTGTGAATAGGGACCCACCTAGTTGGGTAGCTGAGCTCGTCCTCTCCCTCTCCCTCTCCCTCTCCCATGCCTCTCCTTTTCCTTCTCTTCTCCAAAGGAAGGCAAATTTTGATAGCCGGAAGCTGCCCACTTAACTTTGGGTTTACTGACTAAATTTCCTTCCTCCCTCCTTTCCTTCCTTCCTTCCTTCCTTCCTTCCTTCCTTCCTTCCTTCCTTCCTTCCTTCCTCCCTCCCTTCCTTCCTTCATTAGCAAGGCAATAATCACAATATAGGTGATAACTGTCAAAATGCCTATGTGGTTCTGTATTGCAAAATATAAGAGACTCTCCATATAGAAGGTAGAAGAAGTAAACCATTTATTCAAACCCCAAAGAACCAGGTCCCAAAACCAATAAGCCCAATCCATCACAGTAGCGAAGAATTCAATACACAATATCACAGCAGAGAACCACTCCAACCCATAACCTTCCCGTCCCCTGCTGGGGCCTTGCCACCAACAATCACTCACAGCATGGCACAAGTCTGATCTTTCCCTCAGCTCTAACTGCTCTCTCCCGGAATTTCTGTGACACAATTTCCTTTCCCTCTCAGCAAGCTCTTCCCACTACATGTGACTTAGGCTTCCTGTGACATGAGCAGGTCACATGGGCCTGTTAATGGGTGGGAAAGATCTTCAAATCTAAATTACCATTATCCATCCTTCCTCCCTTCCTCCTTCCCTTTCTCCCTCCCTTCCTTCCTCCCTTCTTTCCTTCCTTCTTTCCTTCTTTCCTTCCTTCCTCCTTTCACAAAACCTCAAACCCAGTTCACTCTGAAGCTCATAAACTGGAACACAATAGGTCCCTGCCCAAGCTTCATTTAATGGCTGTGTTTTTGGGCCCTCCTGGCTTACAGTGAATGTCAAAGGTAACTGTTTTTGGAACAGCAACCCTGAGGGTCTTCCCCTCCCAGCTTGATTTTTTTTCTTTTTTTTCTAATTAAAGGGGCCATCCCTTGACTCACTTTTTAAAGAGGCCTATTCACTGAATGGGAGTTACCTCACTCAAAGTAAGAACCTGAAAAGGACCTAGCCTAAAAGGACCAGGGTCTCTCATTGCATCCTAGATCATCTCCAGTCCTCCTGATGAATATCTGGTCACTGGATCCAGATGGCTCTGGAGGAGAAAGTGACGCTGGTGACCTTGCCCAGCCCTCCCTCACTCAAATCCAAGTCAATTGCAAGTCATGTCATCATTTCCCTGATGCCATGGTCTTCTTCAAGAATGAAGGACAAACACACAATTCATCAAAGAATTCATTCATCAAAGAATCTGACCTAATTCACTCAAAAAATGTGACTCCACCTCATAAAGGGATTAACCTGGGTGCTCAATATTTTGTTATCAACATTCCACGCCACCCCCCCCCATATGATTAAGTCTCAAATTTTCAAGAATCAGCTCCTTTACACAAGTATTTACTGAGGTTCTATAACATGCAAGATGATATGTACATAGTAGGCCCTCAATAAATACTTGTTCAATTGAATCAGAAGCTTCTAACAATCCAAGATTTTACGATCATTTTTAAAGCACGGCTCATCATTTTCATTCTTGTCACTCTCTATTAAACCCCTACGATAAAGATTTTTTTTATATTACTTTGTTCTCCCACCTCCCATAATTGCACAGACCTTGTAATGTAGTGTTGCTATTGGTCCAAGTGTCTCCTCCCAGACTGTAAACTCCCATGAGGGCAGGGACCAATGCCTTATAATTCTTTGTATCCTTCCATAGTCCCTTGTATACTCTAACTGCTCAGTAATTATCTCTTAAATGACTGAATTAAATATCTGCTCCAGCCCTGGTTTACACAGGGAAGAAACACAAAGGCTGGGAATCAGGCTGAGGGGCCTGTCAGAGAAAGGCTACTTCATCTCCTGCAATTCCAGCACAGGAGGGTAGCAGAAGGTCCTGACACAGGCAATGTATAGCATCTCCTGGTAGCAGCGGGTGCCTTCTGCTACAATTAGAGCTTATTAATTATCAAGTTATGATTGTAATAGTTGGTCCAAACAGTCAATCACTTTTTAGTTTCACACAAACTGAAGGTATAGATTTTAATTAGGTGAATCTCCTCCCAGCTCATGACAAGACAGTTTTAAACTCCACAGGCCTGGGAGAGGGGGGCGGTGGGGGGAGGCTACAGAGTGAGGTCCGGGGAAGGGAATTCATATTGTTATCATCCTTCAATCCTGATGAAATGCAAATTCACGTTTCTCAAACTCCTCCTTAGAAGTTCAACTTGAACTTTTTGAGGCTGTCATGTTTAATTTAAGATGGGATCCAGTTTTCAAAGGACCAAAATAAACTTACTTAAAGTACACAGGATTTTCTTCAGAACTCCCCAAACAAGAACTTTGTCCACCCTTGCTTTCTGCAAGTTGTCAGATAAACAATTTTGTCAAATCACGTTTTCCATTTTCTCAAAAGAACAAATGTAAAAAATTTAAGTGTGGAAATGCTAAATGCAGCATCCAGGGAAGTATGATTGGAAAACCTTCACATTCACACTTATCCTTTAAAAAATATTTACCCGTTACAAAGTTTTCTTTTAAAAAAGTAAAACACACATACATACACACACACACACACACCCTTTTCCCAAAACTAACAGAAAGAATTGCTAAGAGGAGCTTTGTAGGTGGAGTTTAATTGTAACAGACGTTGACATTTTTAAAAAAGATATTTTGTTAAACATAAACTTTGGCAATGCTTACATCTTTATTATAACGAGGCACTGGCAACTCCATGCAGCTTTTGTAAAAGAGAAAATAATGCAGTGTCATGGAAAGGGCACTGCGTTTGGAGTGTCAGATCATTGGGGTTCAGATCCTAGTTCTGATAATTATGACTAGTGAGTTGAATGAGTTATTTTTCTCCTCTCTGGGCCTCAGTATCTTCATCTGTAAAAGGAGAGGGTTGAACTCAATGATCTCTTCCGTATCTACCTCTTATGGTCTACCGGTGTCTTCATATTTTTGTGCTCTATTAGCACATCACAACAGTTTTTAAAAAATCCCACACAATTCCCTATCCCACCATAGATAGAGCTAAGATGGCAGATAAAGAGCTCCCTTTGGAGTAAGGAAGTCTAGTGTTCAAGTCCTACTCTCCCTGGCTGTGTAATACTGAGTCTGGGCATTTTGCTTCTCAGAGGTCCATGAAACACTCAAATACTCAAAGGTGCTAGCTGGGTGCCAATGTATATTGGTAGGGTGAATTTCCTCACTGGCGATTTCCTTTATCAACAAAATCACTGGTCTGATTCAAATATATACAATCAATGTATGTGTGTATACATATTATATACACATATATATGTGTGTATATATAGAGATTATATATGTATATAATATATTCATGCATGTGGGTATACGCACTCATATATATATATATATATTTCCAGTCCAGATACATGCATATATCTTCACATATATACAAATATCTATATCAACACATAGACACCGATACACACATACATATATACCTACATACGCATACATACATGTTGAATTAATGGTCTTCTTTATTTCTTTGCCACAATATAAGGATGCAAGGGAATTAATCTAGTTGTCTACTTTTCATCCATCATGCTAGTCATGTGACCAAGCAAGCAAATAAGCAAGAAACATTTACTAAAAACGCACCATGAACAGGTGCTATAATAATGTCTTGGGATGCAAAGACCAAAACTAAAAACAAAAACAAAACAAAACAAAACCTCAGTCTCTTCCTGTATATTCTAATGGGACTTTCATTCTAAAGGGGGAAGACAACACAACTGATATTTTTTCTATATAGGTATAGACAAAACACAAACAGGATACACAGGAACCTTGTTGGGGAAGGCACTAACAGCAGGGGAGAAGGAGAAAAGGCTTCCCATGCAGAATGTGGCACTTGAATTGAGTCTGAAGGAAACCAGGGATTCTGAAAGGTCAGAGGTGAGGAGGAAGAGCATTCCAAGCTTGAGGGATGGCCAGTGTAAAGTCTTGGAGTCAAAAGATGGTGTCATATATTCAAAGAACTGCCAAGGACAATATGGCTGGACTATAGAGGAAAGATAATGTGAATACAGGTTGTAAGGAGCTTTTAGCCCCAAACAGAGGAGTTTAGATTTGATCCTACAAGCATACTAGGGGTTTATTGAGTAAAGGAGTGATAAAGTTAGATCTGTGTTTTAGGAAAAATCATTTTTGTGGCTATATGGAATAGAGGGTGACCTGAGACAGGAAAACCAGTTAGGAGGCTATTGCAATAATCCAAGCAACAGTTAATGACGCCTGAATCAGGGTGGTAGCCATGTGAGTAGTGAATAGACATGGTGGAAATGTAGAAATGACAAGATTTGGCAACTGATTGAATAAAGGAAGTGAGTGACCAGAGGTCACATCCAAGGTCCTTCTTAGCTCTGATCCTATTTTATACTACAATATGACTAATATTATTTTAGTTTACTTAAAAAGCAATCCAAATAACAATATAAAAATTCCTTCTTTTGAAGATATTACAATAGATTTTATGAATGGGTGGCCACTTAATTACTTAGAAGAAAAACATAATTTAAGCAATAGGGTTAAACTGATCCAGTCTTTAGGGCTAACTCCAAAGGTGGGAGTTAATCAAAGGGTGGTTAACATAGAGTCACAATATCTAACTTCCCTCAGCCTTCCCTGCTCTTAAATCCGTTGTCAGACACTCACTATCAGTGAGTGTTGGACATGAAGTTGGATGGCCAGAGGATGCTGAAAAAGCACTTTAGAAAACTGAAATTACCATATAAATGTAAGATATTGTCATATTATTCTATGTGTTAATTTACATAGTCCAGCTGGGATAAAAATACAAGATAGCTAAAAAAGCTTTGATGTAATTACCTTCAAATTGACATAGTACTCTGAACATAAATGTCCTTGGCAACGATATCCCCTAACAAGAGCAATTTTAAAATATCATGTCCACCAAAATAATGGAAATGGGGGAGACTGTCACAACTACCTTCTTCCTCCAAACTCTTTAAGAGGAAGAGAATAACTCACAGTACTTTTTCTATTTTGCATCTTCTACCAACAAACGTTTCCCAAAATACAAAAAATACTTTCCAAATTGCTGCCATCAAACTACAGCAAAGCCAATGACAACTCATCTCTCCCTTGGCAGTCCCCTTCTGCTCCCCTAACCTCCTCCCAGATGTATTTACTATATTTCTACACCTACTGTGGAGGCCCTCACACAGGTTAACGTCTCTGACCCTTTGAACTCTTAAGTATGGTTCTCTGGAACATCTGACAGAGAGGAAGCTAAGAAAAGGTGTTACAGAAGGGGGAAAGAGTAGGCTGTCCATAGCTGCTGTAAAACACAGTCTTAGTTATTTAAAAAGTTAACAAATGGCCATTTACAATTATTACTGCCACATCAAAGGCTCCAATTAAGCCACAGTGTGAGATCTAACACACACACACACATACATACACACACACACACACACACACACACACACACACACACACGGCAGTACTTTGAAAATAGGATCAGAGCAAATCAAAATAACTCTTAGATGCCATCTCTCTCCTGTCAGGTTGGCTAAAATAACAAAACGATAAATGCTGGAGAGGATGTGGGAAAATTGGAACATTGCTACATTGCTGGTGGAGTTGTGAACTGATCCAGCCATTTTGGAGAACAATTTGGAACTATGCCCAAAGGGCTATAAAAATGTTCATACCCTTTGACCCAGCAATACCACTCCTAGGGTTGTATCCCAAAGAGATCACACAAGTGGGAAAAGGACCCATATGTACAAAAATATTTATAGCAGCTCTTTTTGTAGTAGCAAAGAATTGGAAATCAAAGGGATGCCCGTCAATTGGGGAATGGCTGAACAAGCTGTGGTATATGAAGGTAATGGAATACTATTGTGCTATAAGAAATGGGGATGA
>JAQQSZ010009540.1:0-12748 GCA_028646595.1 Phalanger gymnotis
TTTTTGTTTGTTTGTTTTTGCTCTTTTTTCCCAGTCTATTTCATGACTTAGAGTTGAACTTTGCTCCTGGAGTGTAGGGTGTGCTCTACCAAACTTCTTCTACTGGGGCCCTCATGGCCCTTGATGGTCACTTAGTGCTGCAACAGATTTGTGGGGGGCCTGACCACTCTACTGGTGTCACATCAGGGCCCAAGGGGGCCCTGATGCTTCTCAGTGCATGGGGGCCTGGTGACTTACTTTATGCTGTGCCAGGGCCCCCAAGAGGGAAGGAGAGCTGGTGCAATGTCAGGGATGCAGGGGTGGCTTGCCCCTCAACTATTGCTGCACCAGGAATGTGGGTCCTGGGTCACTGACCTTAACTGGAGCTCAGAGCATCCTGCTGATTTGCTGAGGAGTGGACTGCTACTGGCTTGCCTATACACTGCCTGCCCTGAGTTGTGTTCCCCTTTTAACTGAGTGAGACAGACCTTTCCTGCTAACCTTCTAAGATTTATTGGGCTGGAAAACTGTTTCATGCCATCTTTTTGTTGGTTCTGGTGGTCTAGAATTTATTTTGAGGTGTTATTTTACTGTTGTTTTGAGGTGCAGTTGGGAGAGTTCAGATTTACTACCTTATTCTGCCATCTTGTCTCCTAGAGCAAATTTCTTGTGAAGAAAATACTTGCTACATTTTAAAGCATTGAAGAAATAGGAATTAATATTATTTTAATTTAATACCATGACACTTTCTCTGTCCAAATCATCTGTGCTAAGGTAAAACCATATATATGCTTGCCTTGGGCAATATAAAGTCTTCGAAATCTTTGAAAAACAGACAGAATTATAAGAAAGACCATATATTTTCCTTTTCTCCACCAATGTCATTGACTGACAGAACCATCAATCACTATCAAGTCATTCAGTGAAATTTTTGTTTAGCTTTTATAAAGTCCTTGACTAGTCTAATGCTGACTGATGGCTCACCCAACCAGTACCATGGAACACAGGCAATCTCGAGAATTTGGGATGCCTCCTGTTGTCCTATGAGTTCATGGGAAAATGAGGTTCCAGGTGGAAGCCTAAAGAGCTACTTCACTGAAAATCTTGGACCCACAGTAGAAAATAAACCCATGACTACTGCTTCGTGTTACTCCCTCAACGTTGAGAATTTGTTAATTCAGTCCAAGGGCCAATGAGGTGAGGAACTTTTGGCTGAGGTTTGACCATCATTGAATGGGACAGTGTACACAGATGCTCCAGTGTAGTTATAGCTGGAGAGAAGACCCCCATTGTGGTTAAAGCGATAGGTTGGGTCTCATGGCAACTTGGGGTTGAATTCTTCCTCTGATTCTTACTAGCCCTGTGATTATGGGCAAGCTACTGTCAAACTCCATTAGCTTCAGTTTCCTCATCCATAAAATCTAGGTGGCTCAGTAGATAGAGGTATGGGCTCAGGAAGATTTAAATTCGAACCCAGCTTCAGACACTAGCTGTGTGATCCTAGGCGAGTCACTTAACTTCTTTTTGCCATAATTTACTGGAGAAGGAAATGGCTAATCATTCCACTATCTTTGCCAAGAAAATTCCATATAAGGTCATGAAAGAAATGAACATTACTGAATGACTGAACTATAACAACAATAAGATTCAGGAAAATTAAAGAAAATTTTAATATTTATCTCATTGGATTACTGTAAGTCTGAAATGAGATGAAGAGATTTAAAGTGTTTCACACACTTGAAGCACCACATACATGTAAGTTATTCTTTTTAAAGTCAACTGGATGTTAAAATCACTGTTACTTAAGAGCTGTCTGTGAACCAGCAATTAAGAGTATATGACAGTGGGTTTTGGGAAAACTCACTGCCAATGCATGGTCATCATTAGATTCACTACTAGTATTGATTTTCATCATAATGGAGTGGAGTAGAGTAGTTTTTGGCAAAGTGATACTTAATCCTCATGTCTATGGAAAAATGGAGTTCCTACTCTGACTTTTTTTAGATTTAAATTACTGGGAGAGGTGGATGAACTAGCTTATTGAGATTCTCAACTATCAGCAACAACTACACATGGAACTTCAGGGTTAGTGAATCACATTTTTAATAAATGACTTAATAATCATGATATTTATATAATGGTCTTAGTTTTGGAAGTCATTTTTCAAATATTATTTAATTTATCCTTTCAACAATTCTGGTAGGTATTATCTCCATTTTACAGATGACAAAACTGAAGCATACAGGTGTTAAATGTTTTTTCCCAGGGTCACATAGTAGGTATCTGAGGCTGGGATTAAACTCAAGCCTTTTCTACTACTGATTGAACACTCTGTCCACTGCCATATATCTATCCTCATCATAAATTCTTTCTACCTGGATGGACCATCATGGGAAAGTTCTTTAACCTTCCTGGGCCTGCTTCCTCATCTGTAAAAGGATAAGACTGGACTTAGTGGCCACTGAATTCTATCAGTCTCTTGATCTCTTATCCAGTGCAACTATGTAACTGCCTGAATTAAGCCTGACTCTGTAGCCACTGTACTAAAATCCACCCAGCCCTAGAATGAATTCCCTCCCTGCTGTACCGACCTGGAGCTGCTTGCTAAACTACCTTTTGCTCAAGGACTTTCTATGAACTTCAGCTGTAATTCTAAAAAGGCCTTTCAGTAAGACAGAAAGGACTTTAAATGGCCTATTTCCCCTGTTCTTTCTGGCAATTTTCTGTAAGTGCTGATTATTTTGTCAAGCCATTTGAGCTCAGAGCTCTGCCCATAATATCTGCCACCTCTGATGGACTGTAGTTAGGCACAGGATTGTTGGGATTGGAATAGCTTGTTTACTTAAGGGAAAAAAATGTTAATGGGGAGTCCTGGTTTGCTCTGCTCTGAAGAAGATTGAGAAAAACTAAGTGGCAATAATTGGCCTCCTTATCTTAATATGGAAGATCAGCCTGCTTGATATGTACAGTGCCCACATAGAATAACAAAGGCCATTGCTTTGCCCCTTAGGACAGAGAGTTCAGGATGGAAATTAAGGCTAAGTCACTTATATTGCCTAGAAGAGAAAGGCTTTTTAGGAGACTGTGAAAGAGCCACACTTGTATGTGTTAATGAAGAGTTTAAACTATGACTGAACCTATTTCCCCTCTATATAAAATAAGGATGATAATGACTGCAGTATGTACCTTATCTGGCCATTTTCAGTTTTTAAAGAGATGATGTATGTAAAATGGTTTGCAAACTTTAAAGCTAGATTAGCACCAGATGTCATTATACTTTATTATAATGGAAATGAGCATATATCAGGCAGCTCTTGTTGGAAAGTGAAGAGCTTAATTATTTCATTTAATTACAAAGAGATGTAGTGGATGGAGTTCTGAGCTTAGAGGTGGGAAGAGCTGGGTTCAAGTCTCAACTCAATCACTTAATACATATGGGACCACAGGCAACTGAAGAAGCGGGAAGCATGTATTCAGCATATAATATGTATCAGCCACAATGCTGGATGTCGAAGGTAGCACAGCAGCAACAAAAAAAGTAAAACTTTCTGCTTATAAATGTTTTGTTGGATAAAAGTAGACGAGTACACATACGAGCAGGTAGACAGAGAGGTAGATGACAGGTGGTTGATAGATGACAGATAAATAGATAGATAGATAGATAGATAGATAGATAGATAGATAGATAGACAAAATAGATATACCATCATTTTCTGAAGAGGGCTGTAGAAAGCATGAGGAAAATAAGGAAAATTATCACGTAAGAGAGTCTTTGAGCTTGGCTATGAAGCAAACTAAGGATTCCAAGAGGTAAGGAGGAAGGGAATTCCAGACATAAAAGACAGATAACTTTTATTATTACCCAAATGTTGGATGGGATGCAATGTGGAAGAAAAATCAAAAGAGATCAGTTTAACTGGACTACAGAAAGAGTCTATGAAGACAGTGAGTGAGTCCTTCAATCTCAGTGACCTTCCATCTCCTTATCTATAAAATAGCAAATGGAATATCACGTGTGAAAATTAGGAAATTGGGTTGGAATAAGGTAAGTGAAGGAGAGGAAAGTAAGCCTTGAATGGTTCGTTTATTTAGAGAAATGATATACAGCAATCTCTAGAATTTTTCAACCTCAACACTATTTTTTAAACATAGAAACTTCCATTATGCACAATGAAATAGCATAGGCAATAAAGTACTCCACTAAACCTAATAGTATTATAAAAGAGAGCAGATCCAGAATGGCTGGCAGGAATGATCTTATGACTTCCTAGATTGTCAGTAGAGTAAAATCTCATCTTCCTTTATGGCATTCAAGATTAACTAGAAGGAATCCTGACCAGACAGAAAATCCAAATTGAAAGATGGGTTGATCTGATCACCAAATATAGCTGAAACTATGCACATCATATGATCATTTGAAAACTATACTAATTTCTCCTCTGGATGTGAGAGGTAGTGTATCCATCTGAAGTATTCACTTTCCTTTTTATTCAGTTATTTCAGTCATGCTTGACTCTTTAAAACCCTATTTGGGGTAGTCTTGTAAAAAAAATACTGGAATGGTTTGCCATTTACTTCTCCAGCTCATTTTCAAGGAGAGGGAACTGAGGTTAACAGAGTTATGTGACTTGCCCAGTGTCACATACATAGTAGATACCCAAGGCAGGTTCTAAATTCAGGTTTTCCTGACTCCAAGCCCAGTGACCTATCCACTGTGCCACCTAGCTGCCCTTCCTGGGTTTTTCAGTAATGACAAATGAAAGAGAATGTATGCGGAAACATATAATGTGTTTTCCTTACTTTCTAACTCTAGAATTTTTCATCAAATAATTTATTGAAAGTTTCCTCGTATATGATGATAAAAAATCCTAGAAAAGTTTTTGGATCCATAACACACAAGTGGAGGCTAGAAATTAATTAAATTGTGTATGAGTATTCATTCATATACATATGTATGTATGCATATAAATATCTGTATGTAGGCATGCAGTCATGTATATTATAGCCAGACTTCTTTCGACAGAAAAGCAATTATATTTTAATCCTCCACCATTTGTTGCAAACTTTTAAAAATTAATATGATTGATTTTTTTCCAGAATCTTGGGAATATGCTATATAGCCAACATGAATACCTATACTAATTTTAAGGGGGAGGGGAGTAATTCTGTGTAGAACTTTCCCTCATCTTTTGCTGTAATATATCATCCTTGATGGTAACAATAATGTTAGAAGGACTGACCACTGTCTATGATCGCCTGTCCTTGGGAGATGTGTCTATTTTAACATTAGAACCAAGAGAAATTGGTTATTTGGATAATGTAAAAATAATTCTCAGTGGAAGAGTTTCTCTCCATGGCCTTCACACATTGTATTTTATGAGACAATTCATAGTATGTTTGTTTTTTTTCTTCTGTGGATTTGATTACTTTGTGATTTTCACTAGAGAGCTTCACTCACTGTTTCTGTTGAAAAAGTAGATGAAATGAGTTTATGAACATAGAAAGGCTATATTACAAAGGAATCATTCTGCTTCTTAGTTCATTGAATATTGAGTTATATCTGGGATTTCTCTTTGAAGAAGTGTAGTTACTGAATATGTGAATATGTGGGAGGAACTGAATCCCAAATTTAGACTTAAGAATTAGAGGGTCAGAGATCCAATCTAGGGCAATCACATAAGGCTAAACACATGGGATGGCAGAATTAATAAATAGCCAGAGCCTACAATAATGTAATGGGATACAGAAATCTATAGATTCATGCCTCACCCCACTCATCTGGGCAAAAGAGCCTTGATAAATGGGCCTGCATGAAAATACCTTGAATATGCATTAAAGAACTATTGATAAAATTGTGAATTGGTACAGCTTTTCTGAAAAAAAAAATGGAACTATGCTCTGAAAGTCACTAATCTGTTCACCTTTGACCAAGGTATACCACTAGTAGGCCAATGACAGAGAGAAGGAGAGAGGTAGGGAGGGAGGCAGAGAGAGAGGGAGGGAGGGAGAGAGAGACAGACAGACAGAGAGAGAGAGAGAGAGAGAGAGAGAGAGAGAGAGAGAAGGAGAGAGGGAGGGAGGGAGGGGTGTGGGGGATCACTCTGTATAGCCCAAAACTCCAAACTAATGATGGTGCCATTAACTGGGGAATGGATGAACAAATCATTATATGAATATAACAGAACTTAATAGGGACACAATAAATGATGAAAGGGATTGCTTTAATGAAGCCTGTGAATGTTGTATGAACTAATGCAGAGTGAGGTGAGTAGAAAAAAGAGCAATTTATAAAATAACAGCATTGTAAAAATAAACAATTTTGAAAGTCTTAAAACTCTAATCTTTGTAATGACCAATCATGATTTCAGAAGACAAATAATGTAGAAAACAACTCATCTGCTGACAGAAAAACCATGGTCTTAAGGAGAAGGATACTTTGTTTCTTTGCTTGGGCATGCATTATATATATTTTTTTCTAATTTCTAGGGTTGAGTGAAAGAGAAATATAGTTGATTTTTTTCTATTTAAAAAAAGAGAATCATGAATATAGTTTAAGCTCATTTTGAGTAGGAAGAAAGTAAGGTGCAGGTAGCAACAGTGCCTTGGTATGGGTCATACATATTATTGGCAGAGTCAGAATTTGAATCTAGGTCCATGGATTTCAGATTGATGGCTAGTCGTATGTCTACATGCTGCCCTTTTATCTGCATCATGTCCTGATTTGTTTTAGTAGCAGTGTTGCACAAAAGAGGCTATGATACATAGAGGATAGAAAGCTGGCCCCACAGAACTTAAGACCTGATAGATTATAGCATCAGAGTCTTCTATGCTCTTAAATGCAGGGGAGGGGAGGTTAACAAAAGCATCTAATTCATAGGGTTTTGTGAGGGTTAATTGAGATAATATGTAATTTGCAAAACTTTGAAGTAACATATAACTGGTGGCTATATCTGTGTAGTGTGTGTGTGTGTGTGTGTGTGAGAGAGAGAGAGAGAGAGAGAGAGAGAGAGAGAGAGAGAGAGAGAGAGAGAGATTCTGGGCAGGTGACTTAAGCTTTTGGTACTTTTGGCAATTCTTTAAGACCAAGCTGCAGAGAAGCTGTGACCTGCCATAAACAAAGGAATTCCCTTATGAGGGAGTCCTTTCATCAATGAAATTACAAATTCAGTCCCTATCCCAATGTTGCATAAAATGATAAAAAAAAAATGCTTCCTGCATTATATGGCATTTTATTAGTCTTCATCCTGTACTGAAGCCTGAAAATTTCATGGCTTCTTTGTTCATTGTGTCAGGGCCTTATCCAATGGTTAGTGGGTATAGTTAAGTGCTCCCCTCCAACCAGAGCACGCTGCTTATTATTTCAGGTTTTCTGCCTTGTATTTGTAGCCAAATACTCTGGCTATATACAAAGCTATGCACAACTTAAAAAATGGCTACTAGCTAGAGAAAGTATAAGATTGTCACAATTCTCATTTATTTTCTTTATCTTTATAAAAAGAAAAAGGTGAAGGGGAGACTCCAGAGTTCTTAGAAGCCATTATCTACACTCTTGAAAGCAAATTAGGATAAAAATTTCTTGTCTTTTTCCCTACCCCACTTAAAAAATCACTACACTGTGTGTGTGTGTGTGTGTGTGTGTGTGTGTGTCTGTTTTTAATCTAAGAACATTGTTTTGGAAATACGGAACAAAATTAACTTCTGTAATCCATTTTGGTTCTGTTCTCTCTGGGTCAGATTATTTTCCTTATCAATGAAAGCAGAATTAAAAAATAGATAGCCTCAATTAATTTGTCTTTAAAGTTTGCAAATCATTTCCCTCACAATAGCACTTTGGTAGTTAGTAGAAATAACATTATCCCTATTTTATGGATTAAGAAATTGAGGCTCTGAAATGTCAATTGATTTTCTCATGTTGCCAAGTTCAAAAGACCCTAAACTGTGCCAAACCCAGGTGTCCTAACTTGACTTCCAGCACAGTTTCCACTAAACCATGCTGAAAAATTGTGCCTTCTGTCCATCATCTCTTTTTGCTGCCAAAATTCTCCTCTGACAGTGCTTGTGTGACCTTGAGCAAAGCACTGAATCCATTTGGCTGATGATTCCACATCTTTAAAATGAGGGGCAAGGGAAGGATTACATTGCCTCTGAGACTCTTAGCTTTAGATCAATCATTTTGTGAAATAATTAGGTCAGACGTTAGGTAGGAGGTTTGGAATCAGCAAGACTGGAGTTCAAATTCTGCTTCAGACAATTAGTGGCTGTCTAACCCTGAGAAAATCACTTAACACCCTCAGTTTCCATATCTGCAAACTGAAAGGTTTAGCTAGTTGGACTCAACCCAGCCAAGATGGACTCAGACACTCCTAGCTCTAGTTAGAATTTCAGGATTCTCGCTAATCTTAGAAGTGAGTTATCTCTGTTACTACCGTTTCTCCCCAGATATAAGCCAAAGCTTTTGTGTAGTCATTAGCTTTATTCTGACTTTGAGTTCAAGATTCCTGTTATTACACTATTCATTGATTCATTCATCCATCTATTCGTCCATTTATTCATTCATTCCTTTAGCTATTTGGTGCTATTTGTTCATTTGTTTTAAAGGGCTAGTTCTCCGAATCTCTCCCAGAAGCATAGGAAATTTGACCTAATTTGTTTCGGACCCCAGTTAGATTGGGTTACTCATTTTTTTATGCTGTCAATTGACCCCTCCCCAACCTAGGGGTTCACCTCATTGATGTTGAATTTGATGCACCCGTATGGTAGTCTAGCCTAAGAAAGCACAGAAATCCCAAGGTCCTGCAATCCACCATCCTCAGCCTCACCAGAAGCAGAAATATGGGTGTGCACCACTATGCTTGACCTTCCTGAAACTATTTATCTGGAGCCATGTTATAGTCTGATATTCACCTTCTGTTATCATCACTTGTTCCCTTCTTATGTCCTTTCCAAATCCATGTGGATCACTAAGTTCCCTGTACATATAATCTGTAAAGTTTTGCATTTGTCCCTTGTTTGGGACATTTTGTTGTTTTTTTAGGGGTTGGGCATTTCTGAAAAGGATGTTTTATCCCAAGTCATCTTTTTCTCTTCCATGGTTCTAGGCACATAACGTCTACAATATCTACTTTGGACAGCTCCTCCCCCCTTTTTTTTATTAAAGAATGATTTCTGTTTACATCATCTACAAAATTCAATTCTTGAGAATATTCCTTCTCTAATCAGGATGATTTTATTCATAGAGTTTAGGTCTTAGGATTCCAAATTATGAATGTTATAAATGCTTTGAAACCTTCTCTAAGGACATTTAGGATGAGTGTATTTTGTGGATTTCACTTCTCTGTCACAAGCTCTAAATAGAGCAGTCACTTTCCTCAAGGATACTATTATTTTGACCTTGTAAATTAGTTCTACCAGGTTAGTGAGAAGCAGTCCTTTTTGATTCTTCTCTCTTTCAAAGGATCCATCTGACACTAAGGTCCTGCTTTTGGTAAAGAGAAGACTGTTGTAGATAATTGGATAAATTGTATTCCCACCCAGATTGCGATATCTCTTTAGGCTAGATCTGTTTATTTTGTGAAATGAGCATTATTCTTCCTTCAGTCTCAGTGATCTATAGTTTATATACATGACACTATTATTCTTTCTCTTTTGTCAATCTCCTATTTTAATACATTGCAACCATGGGGGCTAAGGAACTCCAAATAACCTCACAAAATGATAATTTTGAAAGTACTCAAGATGTTTGACCTTGAAAAGGGAAGACACTGACATGAGAGAGGATCATATTTATATGAACAAATTTAAAGTCATGTACACAGTGTGGTTTGATGTGTAAATAATTGGCCTTGAAGCCTGAAAGATAGGAATTCACCTACTATTTCTGACATATACCTTCTCTGTGACCCTGAACAATTCACTTAACATCTCAATAATGTAGGTACCTCTCCAAGGTGATAGGTTGTAAAGAAGTGAAGGGCCTGAATTGGTAGAGGAAATTTCTTCTTACAGGACTCCCATATATGGATATGATTATGGATTCAGTCTCTACCCTTGCAAGTTTTGTATGGTTCTAGAGGGTAGAACTTGATCGAATAGAAGTTAGAGAGAGGCATATTTCATTGAAAACAAACAAAAAACTCTCTTCATAACAAGAATTCTCCAAAAAGGCACAAGGTGGACCAATGAGGAGCAATGTAAACAGACTCTTATTAACTGAGTCAGAGTGAAGTGAGTAGAATCAAGAGAACTATTTCTATAATGACAACATTAAAAAATAACTTTAAAAGACTTAAGAACTCTGATCAATGCAACAGCCAAATATAATTCCCACATACCAATGATGCATTCATTGTTCCTCACCTCCTGACAGAGTGGAAATGAATTCAAGATACACACTGGAAATATATTTTGGTATTGGCTATTGTGGGGATTTATTTTGTTTCACTATGCGTATTTGTTGCAATTTCTCTTTATTTTTAAATAGTGGAGCAGTATAAATGAAGGAAAATTAAGGTTTTTCATTGAAAAATTGAAAATAAAGTAAAGAAATGTTTGATGTCTAAGTCTGGCTGGCAATGAGAAACACACTTTCAATGCTAGTCATATCATAAATATGAAATTATTTTGATTAGGTAATCATTGTTAGAAATATATCATCTTCCAAATTGCATATGTTGTGTGAACCTTTTTTGCTGGTGGCAAGGGGGAAAAGTATCCTTATTTGTTAGTACTACTGTATAGCTTGTGCTGGATGTGAAGTTAATTGAGATACAGATTGGAATAGTGCACAGAGGGCAAAGTTTAGAGTCAGGAAGACTTGAAGTATTTTCTCTACTTCTACTAGCTATATCACCACTGGCAAGTTATTTAAGCTCAAAGTGACCCTATGCAACTCCTAAAGATGTTAAATTGGAATTGTGTTGCTCATGGATATGGATGTAAGATGTTCTGATGCCTGAAATTCTCTACATGGATGAAATTATAGGCCTGGAACAAAACTGGAAGGAAAGTGGTTGATAAGATGAACTGTAACAGTGGAGCAAGATAGTCAAAGTCCTTTATAGCCAGGTGGCACAGGCATATGAAATACAGGGGGAAATGAGAGAAATAGATAAAACTGTAATAAGATCAAAGTGAGTTAAGAGAGAGAAGGATGAAATCAATTTCACCAAGAGTTGAAAAAGGCAAAAATAAGTTTCACTGAACTTTTAGAAAATAGTTGCAGGGACTGAATCCCTTAGGTAAAGAGCCAGGGATGAGCCTATATGTCAAGGTGCTGCCTGAAAGGTAGTTTCAAAAAGAAGTCAGGGATTATATCCAAAGAATGAACCATAAAGGGCTCTCTGTCCCCAGGGACAATGGGACTAAAAAAGAGAGCTCAGGCCAACTTCATAGACAGAAAAATTTCAAATGAATACATTTATGACGTAGAGAGGGACTATTGACTGACTTCACAAAGACTGAGGAACTCAAAAGAGAGAATGTATAACCAATGAAATGTCTAGGTAAGATTTACCTCCTAAACTCAACGGAGCTGATGTAGTGACTAGCAGAATAGACCTGTGGTGAAGATATCGTGGGTCCATATTACTAGTTGTGTGATCATAGGAAGTTCACTAAACCTCTCAAAATCTCAGACACATCTCTGACTATAAACAGCAGACACAGATCACCAACTCCCAGGCATTTGAGCCTGTGTTCTTTTTATCCTCTCTACTAATTTCTTGGTCATTTATATTGTATTTTTCTTCCCCTTGTTTTGTTCTTCTTGAACAAATGAGGAGTTACTCTGCTTTGAAGAGCATAGAAAACAAAGGACCCCTTCACTGAGTCTATTAGAAGTGATCAATAATCAATAAACATTTATTAAGCCCCTGCTTTGTCAGGCACTGTGATAAGGCAGAGACTTTGAGTGGAATATGCCTCTCTTCTCCTGCCTGCTCTTGGCAAGTCTCGACATCTGTGTAGTAGGTGTCTGTTGGTTCTCACTTTTAAGAAACACAAACCTGTTGAGTATGAATTGTTTCTAGTCCATTCCTTGATCTGCATTTGGGTGACATGCCCATCACACTATCTGATTTTCCCTAATATGTTGGCATTTTTTCCTATGGGCGAAATAACAAATTAAGATAACTAAGCATTTTCCCCTATTCAGAAAGGTCTGAATCACAAAATTTCACTGGTCAGAATGGGTTGGTGCATAACTAAATGTTTAAACACCAGCAGAGAAGTAACCATGACAGGACTCATATGATATTTTTTAGAAGGAGAAGAAAGTAGGAAAACTAGAGAGACAAACACAGAAAGAGATAAAGAAAGACATAGAGAAAAAGACAGAGATGAATGTGTGTGTGTGTGTGTGTGTGTGTGTGTGTGTGTGTGTAGAGAGAGACAGAGACAGAGAGACAGAAGTCTTACATGTCTAGAGCAGGTCATTTGAGTACTTTTGCTTCATGTGTGTAGATGTTGACAATAACATGAGGTAACATTTCAAATATAAATGGTACCTTTAAGAAATATGAATCTTGATTGGGCATTACAAACTTATTCTGACTACATAAAAAAAATACATTAAGAAATTACAATGTGTATCCTGCTTGATTAATCTTTGGCATCTTTTGTGGATACAAAGTCCTCATATTTTAGTCAATATACTATAGACTCAGATAACAAGTTATGCTTAAAAGGAATAAAAATTGAGATTTCATTACATTCATAGGTAGGAATGACCCTTTGAGATCATCCAGTCTAGGTGTATTTTACCTGAGGCTGA
>JAQQSZ010009541.1:0-12748 GCA_028646595.1 Phalanger gymnotis
GCAAGGCGGTCGGCAAAGAGTCCTAATTTAATCAAGGAAATAAAGGCCAAATTCTTCAAGAGCACTTGGTTGAACTACAAAATGTGCTGAGCCCATTTTGATTGCCGACACACTTGGGAGGTAATAGATTCCCTCTCACTTGAGATTAGCAGAGACTGGATGATGACTTGTCAAATACAGTGTATTAGGAATTCATTCCTTTCCAGTTGTGGGTTGGACTAGTCAGTCACTAAGGTCTTTAACTTCTATAACTTGTGATTCTGTGAAGTATTTGATGGCTATGGAGGTTTCTTGGCTCTCTATCCTCACTATGGTAACTTTAATATTGGATAAACTTTAAGAAGAGGGCAGCAAGGTGTCACAGTGAATAGATAGCTGGGGCTGGAGTGAGAAAGGCCTGAGTTCAAATCCGGCCTCAGAGACTTACTAGCTGTGTGACCCAGGGAAAGTCGCTTAACCATCTTTGCCTCAGTTTCCTCATCTATAAAATGAGCTGGAGAACAAAATGAAAAACCACTCCAGTATCTTTGCCAAGAAAACCTCAAAAAGGGGTCATGAAGAGTCTGACACAATTAAAATGAATGAACAACAACAACACACTCTAAGGAAAGGGAATGAGTCACAATCTTTAATTTTGTTACTTTTTAAATTTCAGAGTCGCTAGCTTATTTCACCATGTCAAATGGGAGCAGCTATGATCTCATAGCAGGGTTGGTTTGTTTGGTTTTGGAGAGGACATTTTTTATAATTTTTTCTGAATTTGTTATTCACTGACTTTTGCTCTAACTTGTCAGTAACTTGACTAGACTGAGACAACTTATTCTATAATAATGGATAGTCATTTCCAAGCTTTTAAGATCCAGTCAATTAATTTCACTTTTTTTCTTGTATTCTTGGTACCTGACTTTATCCTGAAACCTTCCTGTTCCCTATTTGAATAAAAAAAATTGCCAGTGGATGTGGAAGAGGCTTAAGAGTAATCTACGAGCCACTTCCCTTTTCCATTTTTTGATCTTGAACTTGTATCTTCCCAACGGTTTTCATCATCTTCCTTTTGCCAATTTATTAAGCAAGAAGCATTTATTAAAGGCCTAATATATGTCACTTCATTAGGCAGAAGAGATACAAGTACAAAGAATAAAACAAACCAGCCACTTCAGGAGATTACACTCTAAGAGGGAGACAACAAGTACATGATGTATATGTATATGTTTTAAATAGAGATAGATATACACATGCATACATATATGTATATATGCACATATATAAAACATAAACCTAGTAAATACAGGGAGAGAGAGCATATAGATACCCTTGATTAAGTCATTTGGCCCAATATCAGATGCCAGGAGAAAAGGCTGATGTTATTGCTGAGCTGCTATTAGTGATAAAAATCATGGAAAATGAGCACTATATCCCAGGGCTGGAGAAGGGTAGGTATCGCCCTGATTTTTGAAAAACAGAAGAGGAAGAGTTTGCAAATGATAGACCAGTGAGCTTGACTCTTGTTCTTGGGAAAATCTAGAAAGGATCATTAATAATATAGTTAGTGAATATCTAGAAAGGGAAGAGGTGAGTTCTAAAGATCTGGCATAACTTTATACATAAGAAGTTATGCCAGAACAACCACATTTCCTTTTAGGACAGAATTACTAAACTTGCAGATGAGAAGAAGGTTGTAGAAGATCATCTCAATTTTAGCGAAGCCTTTGTTAAAATATCTCACAGTATTCTTTCAGAAGATATGGAAAGACAGGGATTAGACAATATAATCAGATGTATTCAGAACTAGTTGAATGGTCAACTCAAAAAGTAGTTGTTAATGATTTAGGGTCAGTGTGGCAGGAGGTCTCCAATGTAGTATCTCAGGGATCTGTAGTTGACCTTGTGCTGTCAAAGATTTTTATCAATAACTTGAGCAAAGGCATAGATGTTATATTGAATAAACTTTCAAATGACACAAAGTTGGAAGGATGGCTAAGACATGACAGAATCTGCATCCAAAAAGATCCCAAAAGACTCAAGAGCTGAGATTAAGTCTGTAATTAGAGATAAATATAAAGTCTTGAACTTGGATAAAAATGTAAAAAAAAAATCCATATAGACGGGGGAGGCATTAATATTCAGGAGTTGTTGTGGAAAAGGATCTGGGCTGTTAGTAGGCTTCAAGATCAGCATAAGTCAGCAGTGTGGTATATCATTAAAAAAACTAATGCAGTCTTGAGCTACATTAGGAGGGGTCCCAGCTTTAAGGAACAAAGAAGCAATAATCAATTGTACTCTGCCCTTGTCAGGTTCTGGGGACCATGGTTTAAGAAGCACATGGATAATGTAGATTATTCATAAAAATGCAACCAGTCTGATGAAATACTAGTGATATATGAAGAACTAGGGATGTTTACCCTGGAAAGAAGACTGGGGTAGTAAGAGAATAGAGGGTGACATAAAAACTATGTTCAAGTATGTCACAAGATTTCATGTAGGGGAGGAATTTAACTTTTTTTTCTTTTTGGTTCCAGAGGGCCAAGAACAGTGGTTGGCAGTTGAAACAAGCTAAATATAATCTAGCTGTAGAGGGTGAGTGGGAACTATTTCCTGGTAATTAGAAATATCCAAAAGTGGAATGTGCTGCTTTGAGAAGTGGTGGGTTCCTTTTCTCTTCTTTCCTGCACCATTGGGGTCTTCAAACAGAGGCTAGACAACCATTTGGCAGTCACGTTACACTGAAGTTTCCTTTGTGTATGGATTGGACTAGGTGGACATTGATGTCCCTCCCAATCCTCAAATTCTGTGATTCTGTGTTCTTGCAATTTGAGAGGGAGCCAGTGAAGTTGACTGAATAGGGAAGTCACATGGCAAGAGATGTGTTTAAGAAAAAATGTTTTCGTAAAAGTATGCAGAATGAGTGGGAAGAGACCTTAGGCTCCCACCTTTCCAGTGAATTTACAGAGTATCAGAGAATATGTAGACTTAATTTAGTGGGTTTTGTCAAATTTTTCATAAGCTGTACTGATTTCTAAATCCTCTCCAATACATAATGGTGCATAAAATGCAATTATCTTCATGGTGATTAGTTTGTTTATATTCACAATTAACATTAGAAAAGGAAGTGACCAAGTATCCCATGAAATGAAATTTTTTGTTGCCTCTTTGCACAGCCTGATACTAACACTGTATGTCCTTCGTTCACCTTTTTCATGGTGAATACTTAAGGCTCCTATGCAGTTAACTGAAATTTTTCACATTTTCTGGTTTATTTCAGAGTTGTTGTTGTTGCTGAGTTGTGTCCAACTCTTCATGACCCCATTTGGAGTTTTCTTGGCAAAGATACTGGAGTGGTTTACCATTTCCGTCTCCAGCTCATTTTACAGATGAGGAAACTGAGGCAAACAAGGTTAATTGTCTTGCCCAGGGTCATACAGCTAGGAAGTGTTTGAGGTCAGCTTTGCCCCCTTATTTCACAGACTAATGTCAAAAGAGATGGTAACTTAGTTTCTCTAGTAGTGTATCAACTCAAAACAGTACCACTAGCTGAACAACATTTGTAAATGGTTGAAGATTTTTATCACTTTCTGCCCCCCTACTGTCATCATTGCTAAACTGGAAGAGTACCAACCAGGGCTGATGGTTTCAAATTTTATCTGGTTGATTGATATTCAAGTTGAAATATCAATCATGTAGCAGTTAAACTACTAGTAATAAGACTTTCTGTGTTCTGGAAGGGCGATCCTCAAGTAGTAAGAGCAATATACCACCAGTTTCAAACACAAAGCCTTTCTGTCATGGTAGAAGATTTTAGAACTTGTGATTGCTAAATCTAATATTTGAGATACGAACACGTCCTTTACACAACAATGAATTGTCAGTATAATAATTTAGTGGAAGTAGTTTATTATAATTAAATATGTTTACATGGATTTTCTGTAGTCACAAACATTTTAAGGGTAACTTAATTAGGCTTAACTTAATCAAGGGGGGAAAAAGAACATATTTGGCTAGATTTCAACTTAGACATCAACTGGATAATTCTAATATCGAAATGTAGCATAAAAGAATTTAAAGCCCTCATATGCAGCAGATACAGTGACTGACCCACAGCCAGGAAGATATGAGTTTCATTTCTTCCGTAGTTACTATTCATGTGACACTGGGCAAAAGACTTAACCTTTCTTGGGCTCAGTTTTCTCATCTGTAAAATGGGGGTAATAATAGCACTTGTTATAGCCATCAATTGGGGAATGATTGAACAAGTTATGGTATGTGAATGTAGTAGAATATTACTGTTCCATAAGAAATGGTGATCAGGTAGACTTTATAAAAAACCTGGAAAGACTTGCATGAACTGATGCTAAGTGAAATGAGCAGAACCAGGAGAACATTGTATACAGTTAACAACAACACTGTGCAATGACTGACTTTGTTAGACTTAGCCCTTTGAGCAACATGATGATCTAAGACAATTCCAAAAGACTCGTGACGGGAAAGGCTATCCACATCCAGAGAAAGAACTATGGAGGCTGAATGCAGATTGAAGTATACTATTTTCTCTTTCTTTTCTGTTGTTTTTTCTGTCTCATGATTTTTCCTTTTAGTTCTGATTCTTCTTTCACAACATGACTAATGTGGAAATATGTTTAATATGATCACAAAAAATTTGCAAAATGAAAAAAATAATAATAGCACTTGTTTAAAGGGTTGTGAGAAGCAAATGAGATCATATATGTTAAGCACTTTATAAACTTTAAGGTGCTATATAAATGTTAGTTATTTATATAATTTAACAAATGTGTATTTAGTACCAGAGGATTTCATCTTTAAATATTAATGTACATCATTAAACCTATCTGCAAAAACTTCAACCTGAAAGAATATAGATAAATCTTCATTAAGCATTCAACATAAACATATCTTAACAGAAATCACAGA
Source organism: Phalanger gymnotis (assembly GCA_028646595.1). NCBI lineage: Eukaryota > Metazoa > Chordata > Mammalia > Diprotodontia > Phalangeridae > Phalanger > Phalanger gymnotis. The sequence goes on from JAQQSZ010009541.1 coordinate 4,927, forward strand.
TTTGATAAAAATTATTATTCCTTCTAGAGCTACATATAGAAGGGCTAAAGGAAAACTGGTGAGAAAAATGTTAAGTGACAAAACAGCTTACAAGGGAAAGAATGCATATGGTATATACTTGACTTTCATTTAGAAGTTGGAGGATTATTCAGCTACTCACTGAAAGTCATGAAATGTTGCAGCCCTTTATACAATTAGCCTGATATATTAACACACTTGTGAGTACAGTACATTAGTCAGAAAAGACTACTTGATAATTTCTTTTCCTATATATTATTGACCACACAATGATTCACATCTGCCACAAGTGAGGCAGCTGAAGGCATGGACAAAGAGCTGCTTTCAGAGTCAGGAAGATCTAGATTCAAGTCTTGCCTCTGACATATGCTAGGTGTGTCACCCTAGTTAGGTCATTTAACTCTTCAATGCTAGGCAACTACACTGTCAGTTGTAGAGAAGGTGCTGATCTGCTTTGGTAGAGGATGTTTTCTCTTCGGCAAGTTTCCTATAATAATGAAGTATGTCCAATTTCTATTCCTTTCAAAGCCTCATATGAACTTCATCAAGTCATTTGTTTCATTATGTTTTATCAATGCTTCATGAATCATACAAATATTGCTTTATTTCATACCATATGAAGGTAAATTACTTCCTTCATTACATTTTCTAGATTCTCTATCTGTACATAGGTGGTTAACTGTGCAACTATAATTAGGCCTAAATATGATATAAATAGTAACTGTCTCTCTTCAAACAACTAAGAAATTCTTTCTTTAACTTTAGAGTACTAAAATACCCTTCAGATACAAGGTCTAGGATTTGGATGAACTCTACAAAGAGGCTTTAACACTCAAATTTTCTTCAAAATTCTGTTTTCAGATGAGTATATTTTATGACTTAAGATGGAGTAGAGTAAGGGGACTCTACTTTCCAGTTCTTTGTAAAAATTTCATTTTATTTTTAATCTTTTGGGGTTGGTAAAACTCATATAATAAATTTTTTCCCTGTTTCTTCTTGTATTGACATCGACAAATGGAAAGAATGATAGAGGAAGAATAAGGTAAGAGGATTGGAGATGGAAGGGAAAGAGATGCTTTTTATTCCTATTTAAGTCCTGTTCTAAAATATTCAGTAAAGAATAAAGCTCTGTGTTCTTACCACAGCTGTTCTCTCTTTACAAAAAACAGATAGCAATTACTAATCATAATTAGAGAAAGTGAACACCCTCACTGACAGTTACTGCTCTGATTAGTTATAATTTGTTCATTTGCCTCATCAGACATCTTTCTCTTCATGAACAAAGTCAAAAGGCAAAGATCTTGTAACTTTGTCCAGGGAAATGGGATCTGACCTTTAAGTATCATCATTTTGGTCATTTTTCTTCATATTTAAGTCATTTTAAATTAATTCATAGTGTTAATTATCTGCAATTATACCAAACATAAGCCCAATATCATTTATATTTGAAAAAATCTTAGTTTGATTTTGATTATAAACATTCTTATAAGAATAAAACTTTTAAAAATATCCTAAAAACCAACAAACAAGAATCATCTCCACATATTATAAATTGTCTTCTTTCAGTCATAATCATCAACTCTTAAAACAGTTGGAAAATAGGAGAGAAATGGCCTTTAATTCTTTTTTTAAAAATACTTCTTATTCTTACATATATTTTTAGCCACCCCAAATTTATAAAAACTACCTCAACTGCCTTTTTATGCAGTTGAAAGAAAAAGAAAAGGAGTAATTTAAACAATTGTTCTAGCCAATTTTCTTTAATCAGTTGCTATACACTGGAAAAAACTACTGAGAGATGGGATATCTATTTCTTTGAGTATTTTAAAAAATAAACAACCATCTGTCCAAGATTGTATAGTAGCAGATATGTCTGAAAGAAGTGAACTTCATGACTAGATGATATTTAGAGGATGTTCCCAACTTTTAATTCACTATTTTCTATATTACAGAAGCAGCAAAATAAAGTAGTAGAATCTCTTTTCACTTTAATAAAAAGTAAAATGAAATATGGCAAGAAGTAACTATGAAAATATTTGTAATTGACATTATTACGAATTTTTTAATGTTAGAATCATTTTTCCTTCTTGCCTTTGACTTACACTGATGAATAAACTAGAAGAAAGAAATATTTAGCTTAATAATTCCTTTAAATGTTTGCAACAGACTGGATCCAAAGTAGTGAACAAAAGAAAAGCCCAATCCTCCTCACCTTTAAGGTCAGTCTCACAGCATTACAATCCTCCTGAAGTGGGTTCAGTTTCAGGGTTTCACCAAGGTTGCTACAGCCTGATGACTGATGTTGCATTTCACAGCAAACACAGACTTCAACACTGTCAAATTTGATCTAAAGAAAAGAGCACAAAAATATGTTATAATCAAAGCAAGATTTTTATGCTTCCCATTTAAATTTTATCTGGAAAATTAACAAGCATCATCAATGAAAGGTAAAAATGTCCTAAAGTTTCTAACACCAGTTTTGAATAATGTATAATTAGCTGAGCAATACTGTTTCTATTGATAAGCAAAATGAAAAATAAAGTGAGAAAATGTGAAAAAATAAAGATACGCCATTTTAAAAATACCCTTCATAAGTGAGAAAACTAATCTGAGGGATATTTACTACTCATGATGATGTGGATTATTGAAAAGAATAAAGCACCTAAATATTAAAACATGGGGAGTTTAAATGACCCAAAGTGTAGGCAAAAAAGGAAAAGCTAGAAAAGAAATGAAATTACATTAAATGAGGAAAATGAGGAGAAAATAAATATTTAGTCTATTGTCACAGTTTAACTATTTTCAGCATCTGATAGTAATTGGAGAGAGGTTGTAGAAAAGGAAAAAATGGAAATTTATAGCCTAAGAAAGACATAATAGTTTAATAAATACACTGACATGCTAAGAAAAGGTGACAATATTAAAGCAACAGATTTCACATTTTAAGAAGAATGATATAGTAAAAACAAATAAATGAAAATAATTTTATTGATTGGTGTACATGCAATTTAAAACTGTTTCCAACCCAAGGAAATATCCTTTATATTTGGATAATAGGCTTCGTAGTTCATTTTTCCTTGTCACTTTAAGTTTAAAGTGTATTAGCTATCAACTAATGATCTTTAAGTGTTTATTTGCTTCATAATTAATTATTCAGGTCATCTCTTTCAAGGAAAACAAATATAAGTTAATGAAAGCCTCAAATTCAGTAACTTTTAAACTAATTAATTATAAATATTCACTATAAATAAATATTAATATTATAAGTATATATAAATAGAAATGACTCAAAGACCAATCCTCTATTTATTATACCACGCTACTTAGTCAACAAGTATCTATTAAGTATTTTGCCATGTGACATGCACTGTATTATATACTGTGGTTACAAAGAAAGGAGGAAAAAATATTCTTTCCCTCAAGGACCTCACATGCTAATGGGAGAAATGGGGGAGACAGTATGCAAATAACTACACATACACACACACACACTCTATACAGTTTAAATTGAAGGTAATCTCAGAAAGAAAATGTAAGATACTTGGGGGGTGGCAGTCAAGGGAAAGGCTTCCATCAGAAAGTGGGCTTTGAGCTGAAGGAAGCAAGGAGGTGGAGATGAGGAAGGTGAACAATGCACACATTAGGACCAGCAAAAAGAAAGGCACAGATTCAAATCAGAGATGAAGCCCTAAGAGTGAGGAACAGTAAACAGGCTAACATGGTAGGATTATAGAATCTGTGGATAGGAGAAAGGTATAATACTGGAAAGGTAGGAAGGTGTCAGCTTGTTAAAAACTTTAAATACCAGACAGATGATTTTATATGTGCTACTGAAAGTAAAAGGGAGCAGCTGGAGTTTATTGACTAGGTGGGTAACATTGTTAGAACTGTGCTTTAGCGCTTAGGCAGCTGAGAGAAGGATGGATTGAAATGGGGAAAGAAGAGGCTTGGAGACCAATTATAAGCCTATTATAATAGAACAAGAAATAGGTGATGAGAGCCTAGTCTAAGTAGCTATGTGAGTAGAGAGAAGTAAAAGAGAGAAATGATAAAATTTGACAACAGGTTAGATATGTAGGGTAAGTGAGAATAAGACATTGAGGATGACATCTAGGTTGTGAGACTGGGGATTGCGAGAATGGTTAGTGCCCTCCATATTAATGAGGAAGTTGGGAAGGGGTGATTTTGGCAAAGGGGGATGAAAATAAGTTTCTTTTGAATTACAATCTCTTTAATACCAGGGAGACGAATTTATAATATACAGTTCACTATTTTAGAAACTCAGAATACATGCGAGATTTAATAAATTAAATTTCATTTTTTCAAAATGTTTATATGATGCCCATTATAGCATAGTCTTATTTCTATATCTTAATAGTGCTCAATAGGACTTTTTGTTCTTGTTTCTCAAATAAACTGTCTTAAAAATAAGCTTAAATTCACCTTAGTTACTGTCATTATAATAAACCTAGTACATATATGGAATTTCAAACTTTAGAAGCCATCTATAACAAAATAAATAATCTGAAATGATCATCATAAAAAGTAATAAAATTAGTATATTTAATATAACTTATTAAGCTTCAAACAAGAAATTTTCGGTGACATAAATCATCATATCATTGGCAGCATAAAGAAGGAATGTTTGATATAGTAGCCTAGAAAAATTACACCTTGTAAATATTCAGGAGAGGAAAACAAAATTCCAGAATCTATGAATGAAGAACTAGTGAATTTCAAGATAAGAGAGGAATTCCTATGGCCTATGGGCAAAGTGGAGATGAACCATAATGGAAGAGAGGTTGTAGATTCTAAAAACCTAAAAAAGAATAGTGTCAAACAGGTAGATCTAGGAATCTATGGTAAATGTCTTTGGACCTTCATGGATTCAGATGAATCCTCTATTCAAACTCCATTGAGGGGTGGGGAATCTGCAGCCTCAAGGCCACCCTCTAGGTCTGGTTGCCCACCCCTGCGAGATCCTCTCACCACTAGATTGCATGTAGAATCACTAAAAACTCATAGCCACTCTACATGGGTGGTCCTGCCCCTGACGATATTTTTACCAATCCAGTCTGGACCAACTATTCTACCAGAGAGAAAAGAGCAATAGGAAAAACTAATTAAATTTATTCTCTGACTTCAAGAAGCTCACAATCTTTAAAAACACAAATAATTCCTGCACAATACAAATTAGAAAATAAGTTGGTTCCTACCATAACCTTTATTTCACCCATCATTTCAAATGAACCTACTAGTGTGATCACTGTCTCCTACTCCAAATTAATGAATTCTCAATTCATTTGTATAATGAAAGTCAGTCATAAAATAATATTCTCAATGGGAAAATAAAATTTAGACCCCTTTCTGCCAGAATTCACATATTCTGTAAAATGAGGGGAAATCCATATAAAATCCTAGGAAAGTGAGAAAAGATATGAATCACTTTGTCTTTGGCCAGTTTGAACTTTAGATTAGGGCCAATCATCAGATGGAGCCACTCCAAAAGCCCAATAAAAAAGTCAATTTCAGAAAGGAAAAGGGTTCAGATTTTATGCACACACATATATACATGTATGTATACATACACACACATGTAAGTATGCATAAGCACACAGCTAGGTAGTACAGCAGGCAAGAGTACTCAACTTGGGATCATAAAACACCTGAGTTTAAAATGACTGTGTGACCCTGGACAAGACACTTAACCTCTGTATGCCTCTGTATCCTCATCTGTAAAAATGAGGGATAATAACAGCACCTACTTTCCAGGGTTGTTGTGAGAATAAAATGGGATAATATTTGTAAGGTGCTTTACCAACCTTAAAGCACTATATAAATTTTAACTACTATATATAAAAAAAGTACAAATATCAGCCTCCAAAATAGTGAACTAGTCTTGCTATTTTATTAATGAAATTTACATTATTTCTTATCCAGGATATATTAAGAATCTATTTTCAAGTTCTCTGGGAAGGGAGGGGTGTTATAATATATGGTGAAAACCACTATATTAAGTCATGGGAAGAAAAAAAGAGAAAGCAAGAAAATCAGTTCCATACACATTTTTTTTATTTTTTAAATTTATTTTTATTTTTAGTTTACAACACTCAGTGCCACAAGTTTTTGAGTTCCAAATTTTCTCTCCCTCTCTTTCCTCACCCCACCCCCACCAAGAGAGTACGTAATCAGATATAGGTTCTACATATACCTTCACATTAAACTTATTGACATATTAGTTGTTGTAAAGAAGAATTATAAACAATGGGATGAATCACAAGAAAGAAGAAACGAAACCAAAAAAGAAGGAAAAAAAAGAGGGCAAATAGTTTGCCTCAATCTGCATTCAGACTCCATAATTCTTTTTCTGGATGTGCATAGCTTTTTCCATCATGAGTCTTTTGGAACTGTCTTTGAACCTTGCATTGATGAGAGGAGCCAAGTCTATCAAAGTTAGTCTGTACAGATACTGTGTGCCTGTAATCATGTACAATGATCTCCTGGTTCTGCTCCCCTCACTCAGCATCAGTTCATATAAGTCATTCCAGGTTATAATGAAGTCTGCCTGCTCCTCATTTCTTGTCTTTTTTTTGAGGAGGAGGGAAGGCAGGGCAATTGGGGTTAAGCAACTTGCCCAAGGTCAACCAGCTACTAAGTGTGTCAAGTATCTAAGGCCCGACCTGAACTCAGGTCCTCCTGACTTCAGGGTAGGCTCTCTACTCACTGTGCCACCCAGGTGCCCCAACTCCTCATTTCTTATAGCACAGTAGTATTCCATTACATTCATATACCAAAATTTGTATAGCCATTCCCCAATTGATGGGCATCTCCTTGATTTCCAATTCTTTGCCACCACAAAAAGAGCTGTTGTAAATATTTTTGTATGTAATGGTCCATTTCCCACTTGTATGACCTCTTTGGGATACAGCCCTGGAGGTGGTATTGCTGGGTCAAAGGGTATGCATACGTTTATAGCCCTTTGGGCATAGTTCCAAATTGTTCTCCAGAATGGCTAGATCAGTTCACAACACCACCAACAATGTGACAATGTTCTAGTTTTCCGACATCCTCTCCAGCACTTATCATTTTCCTGTTTTGTCATGTTAGTCAATCTGACAGGAGAGATGTGGTACCTAAGAGTTGTTTTGATTTGCATTTTTCTAATCAATAGTGATTTAGAGCTTTTTTCATATAACTAGATATCTTTAATTTCTTCCTCTGAAAATACCTGTTCATATCCTTTGACCATTTCTCAACTGGGGAACGACTTGTATTCTTACAAATTTGACTCAGTTCCCTGTATATTTTAGATATGAGGCCTTTATCAGAAACACTGGTTATAAAGAAACTTTCTCAATGTTCTGCTTCTCTCCTAATTTTGTTGCATTGGCTTTGTACAAAAACTTTTCAATTTAACATTATCAAAACTATCCATTTTGACCTACCCAGCAAAACTGAGTATCATGCTCCAAGGCAAAATATGGACTTTCAATAAAATAGAGGACTTTCAAGCTTTCTCAGTGAAAAGACCAGAGCTCAATAGAAAATTTGACTTTCAAACACGAGAATCAAGAGAAGCATGAAAAAGTAATCAAGAAAAAGAACAAGAAAAAGAAATTGCAAGGGACTTACTAAAGTTGAACTGTTTTGTTTACATTCCTACAGGGAAAGATGATGTGCATGATTCATGAGACCTCGGTATTAGGGTAGCTGAAGGGAATATGCACATATATATATGTTTATGTATGTATATGTACATGTGAGTGTGTATGTATGTATGTATATATGTGTATATACATATATA
>JAQQSZ010009542.1:0-12748 GCA_028646595.1 Phalanger gymnotis
TCTGTTTCTTCTTTCTCATGATTCATTCCATTGGTCATAATTCTTCTCCACAACTTGACTAGTGTGAAAATTAATTCAATGCAAAGTTATATGTGGAAGATTCCATGCCTTCTTGGGCTGGGAGGGGCGGAGGGAGGGAAGAAAATCTGGAACTCAAAATTATGTAGAACAAAGTGCTGTAAACTAAAAATAAAAAAAATTAAAATTAAAAAAAGATATTTTACCTGAAGGTTTTAACTGCATGGATATTGATGTTTCAAATGTTTCATTTAAATAATAATTCTCCAGCAGGTTGTTCCCTTTATCGTTTTCACTATTCCATTTGCCTTTAGTTTCTACCTGTCTACTGGTAGCTTTACAACAGCCTACAAATATGTCCATTTCTCCCCTATCCTTAAAACATGGTCTCTTATCTTTCCTCCATTTTATGACTAAACTCATTGAAAAGGCCATCTATAAGAGATGTAGGCATTTCCTGGTCTCTTATTCTTTTCTTAACTCTCTGCAGTTTGGCTTCTGACCTCATCATTCAACTGAAACCACTCTCTCCGAAATTATTAATGATCTTTTACTTGCCAGATCTAATGACCTTGTTAGTTAACCTAATGGCCTTATCGATCTTCATTTTTCTTGACTTATCTGTAGCCTTTAACACTGAAACAAATGAAAAGTCTGAGACAGAGGTTCTGGGTAATTAATAACCCATTTATTAATTAGGCTAGCAAATAATCAATAAATTGAGGTCAGTGGTTTCCCTGGTAACCAAAGACCAACCTTGGAGATCACTGAATGCTTAAATACATTTGGAAAAATGGGTGTTGTGCACAGGAGTGGATCAACTCTGACTGGTGAACAATCAATGAAGGGGGTATATGAGGAGGTGGGTGGAAAGCCTTCAGGTACTCCTGCTGAGAATGTGGCTAGATGAAACTCGTCTATCTGAAACTCAGCTACCTGAACAAAGGAATCCATTGCCACCTAGACCTCAAATTGAACAATGGGCTGGAATTCACCTAGATTAGCTTCTCTTTACCCTTTAATGGGAAATAAGCTCTCCTAGTTGGGTAGGGTCCTGGCCAAGATAGAGGAGAGTGTTTCTGTAGGGTTAGGCCAATCTTATCATCCCTGTCCTTCAGAAACTGATTGACCTAGAAGGACTAGTCTTTAAATGAGGAAGGAAAAAAACATGAACCATGATATTAATAACTGGTTATTAATAGAAAAAATAACAATTTCTCTCAACACTGTTGATCACCCTCTTCTCCTTGGTACTCTCTTCTCTCTAGGTCTTCATGACAATATTTTTCCCATTTTCTTCCTACCTACCTGACTTATCCCTCATAGGTGTCTTTACTGCATCTTCCTTCTGGTCATGCCCATAAGTACACCATTGGGACTTATCCTAGGCATTCTTCTCTTTTTGCTCCATACTACTTCATTTAGTGATCTCATTAGATCCCATTGTCAGGGGAGGAAGATTGATTCTTTTGTGAAGACAAACTAGGCCATCTTTTGCCTCAATTCTTACTAGCCTGAAATTACTGAATGGGCATTGCCTCAGACAAATTGAGCCCTGGGAAAGAGCTTCGCTTAAGACCAAGGTCTCCCACTGTATCCAGGGCCATCACCAGTCTTCTTGACCTATGTCTTGGCACTGGACTCCGATGACTCTGAAGGAGAGAGTGAGGCTGCTGACTGTACAGTTTTGCCTCACTTAAATCCAATTCATTTGCAAGTCAAGATATTTTCCTTCTGATGTCATCGGTCCTATTCAAGAATGAGGGATGAACAACAACAACAGCTCCCATGGATTCAATTATCATCTCTATGCAGATGACTGTCAGATCTACTTGTCCAGTTCTAACCTATCTACTGACCTCCAGTGTCTCATTTCCAAATGCCTATTGGTAATATCAAACTGGATGTCTTGTAGACATCTTAACTCAACATGTCCAAAACTGAACTCATTATCTTCCTCCCTGAGCCTTTCCCTCTTCCTAATTTCCCTCTGTCAAGGGCATCATCATCCTCCCAGTCTCCCAGGCTTGCAAGTTTACTTTATCGCTCTCCATAACTAATTTGTTGCCAAGGGTTGTTGGTTTTGTCTTCATAACCACTCTGGCCTATGCCTCCTTTTTCTTCTAACACTGCCCACCACCTTGGTACAGGTCCTCATCACCTCAAACTGAGACTACTGCAGCAGCCTGCTGGTCGGTCTCTTCCCTCTCTAGTCCACCTTCCACTCTGCTGTCAAAATGATCTTCATAAAGCTCTCATCTGACCATATCACCCCCTTACTCTATAAACTCCTTTGACTTCCTCTCCCCTCTAGGATTAAATATAAAAACTGATGTTGGGAATTCAAAGCCATTCATAACCTGCCCTCCTTACCTACTACCTTTCCAGGTTTCCTGTAATTGAAACCACCGCTCCTCTCAACCATGTATTCTCAGATCCAATATCACTGGTTTCCTTTATGTTCCTCACACAGAAACACAAGACATTCTATCTCCTGACTCCAGGCATTTTCACTGGCTGTTTCCCATGCCTGTAATGCTGTTCCTTTTCACCTCTATCTCCTGGCTTTCCTGGCTTCCTTCAAGTCCCAGTTAAAATCTTATCTTCTATAAGAATCCTTTCTTGATCCCCCCTTAATTCTAATGCCTGCCCTCTATTTATTATTTCCAATTTATCCTATCTATAGCTCATTCAAACATAATTATTTACATGTTTCTTTCATTAAAGTATGAGTTCTTTGAAAGCAGGAACTGTCTTTTGTCTTTCTTTGTATCTCTTGGTGTTTAAATGGTCATTTCTCTAATTATTTAATTGACATTACTACTAATTATCCTCTAATTAGAGATATAGTGATTTGAAGGATTTTTTCATATTGCCGTTGAAAGCTTGAATTTCTTCCTTTGAGAACTGGCTATTCATATCTTTTGACTATCTATGAGGAATGGCTTTTGTTCTTACATATTCGAATTAGTTCTTTAGATATCTTGGCTACCAGAGAAACTTGCTACAAAGATTTTTCCCCCAATTAACTGTTTCCTTTCCCATTAGAACTATAATCATTTTGTGCAAAAGCTTTTCAATTTTATGTGATCAGGATTGTAAAATATTCCATTTCATCTTCTATGATCCTCTCTCCCATGTTTGGTCATAAATTCCTCCTTAATCTATGGCTGTGAAATTTTTCCCTGATTCTCTAATTGTTTTATGATATAACCTTTTATATCTAGGTCATTTATCTATTTGCATTTACTGTGACATGTGGTGTGAAATATTAGTATAAATTTAATTTTTGTCAGACTGATTTCCATTTTTTCTAGCATTTTTGGGTTCTTACTCTGGTAGTTGGGGGCATTTGTATGATCGAACACTTTGCTACCGTTGTCTTACTTTAGATTATTGTATACCTACTTTTTTCAACTGATCAGCTTTTCTATTTTTTAACCAGTACAAATAGTTTTGACAATTACTGTCTTATGGTCCAGTTTGATAAATGTTACTACTAGGTTCCATTTCTTTGTACCTTTAAAAAATTATTTCCTTTGAGATTCTTAAACATTTCTTCCTTCAGATGAATTTTGTTGTTTTTTAAAGCTTTCTAAAATTATCCTCTGGTAATTTGATTGGTGTGGAACTGAATAAATAATTTAAGTAATATTTTAATTTCTTATTATATTGGTAACCAAGCCATGAGTAGTTAATAGTTCTCCAATTATTTAAGTCAGTCTTCAATTCTGTGTGTGTGTTTTTTCTAGGTGTATTTACATAGTTTCTATGTGTGTATCCTGTTATATAGACTCTCAAAAATTTTCTAGAATCTACTATTTTGAGATGGATTTCTCTATCTCATTGTTACTGGTTTTGTTGATAACACTAAAAAAGTCAATATTTATGTGAGTTTATCTTATATCTTGCAACTTTGTTGAAGTTATTGTTTCAGTTAATTAAAACTTTAGACTTTTATAGACTTATGTTATCTGCAAAATGTGATAATTTTGTTTCTTTGCTTATGCTTATTCTCTCAATTTATTTTCCTTGTCTCGTTCTATCTAGTATTTCTAACACTATACCAAATAATGGGGTCATTTTTATCTATTTTATTAGCTTTTAAACTTTAACTTTTTCTTCCTTGTTATTAGCTGTATTTTTTAACCTGGAATTTCTGGATTTTAGCTATGAAGTTCCTGGAAGTTTTCATTTAGATGTTTTTCAAGAGGTGAATTCTTTCTATTTTCTCCTTGCCCTCTGGTTCTAAAAGTTCTGAACAATTCTGAATTTTTTTGGTCATGATTTTCAATTAGTCTGATATTTTAAATTATCTTTCCCTGAACCATTTTATAAAACAATTGTTTTTAAAAAATTGGATATGGCTTATATTTTCTTCTCTTTTTCAATTTTTTAATTTTTTTTCTCATATTTCTGATTGTCTAATGAAGTCACTGATTTCTGTTTCATCCATTCCAATTTTCAGGGGGTCCACTGCTTTGACAAAATTTTGTATTTCTACTAAACTATTTTCCTTCCCAATATTGCCTCTAGAGCTCTCTTCTAATTTATAACATTCTTTTTAATCCCTCTCTTTAAAAAAAATCTCTCCTAGAAATTGTAATAGACCTCATGGACTTTTATCTAAGGCTCTGCCTATAGTGGCTATGGTTAAAGGCTCTTTCCTTTAGATAGATACATGCATTGTGTACCTTACTATATGCCAGACAGGGCAGGTAGGTGGAGCAATGGATAGAGCACTATGCCTGAAGTCAGGAAGACCCAAGTCCAAATCTGTCCTCAGCTACTTACTAGCTATGTGACCCTGGGCAAGTCACTTAAGCCTATTTGTCTTATTCATCTGTAAAATGAGCTAGAGAAGTCAAATGGAACTAAAATGACTGAACAACAAATATGCCAGGTACTGTGGTAAGTAATGAGATACAAATACAAGAGAACAAGATGATCTCTATCAGGAGCAGTCTGGAGTTAGCTCATACCAGCTTAAGAAAGTCAATGTTAAATTTGCAGAAAATTAGCAAGAAAAATAAAAACAACAAAAAACTACAAACCAGGGCTTGATTTGTTATTTTGCTGATTGTCTAGACTTAAGAAAGGGATAGAGAAAAGCTTAAGAGTACAGATTAAACTCACTGTGTTGTGTGTGTGTACATGTATTAGAGAGCTAGCTGTTAAGCATTACCTGTATAGCTCTAGTCCCTACTCTCATGAGCCTTGATAGAAGACAGAGCAGAAAGGGGATTTGAAAAGTGGGGAAGGAGCAAGGTTGCTGGCCAGGAAGTAGAACAGTCTAGAGACTGACTTGAACATGACTAGGACATCTTGTGAAATAATGATCCCGGTCAGGGCCTCATCAATCAGAAAAGCAGGCCCCAGGGTGAAAGAATCTTGAGTTGAGCAAGGCTACTGGTAAGGAAGTGGAGAAGTCCAGATAGGATTGTGTCCCGAAAGTCCCTGTTTCCCTTAAATTTATTTATCATCAGTGCCCTCTGTTCATTCATCTTTTCAGCTTTAATTCCTAAATTGGGACTTTTTGTCAAGGCCAGGTTCCTATTGCTTCCACTAATTTGAATGAGACATTGGGCCTCAGTTTGGTGTTAATATGTATTGTCTGGGGTCTTGTCTGCTATGTGCAAAGTGCTGGCAGTTCTCAGGTTCACCGATATCTTCTGGACAATTGAAACTTTCAGGGATTTCTGGCGCATGTCAACTTGTTGAAAATTTTCAGTTTCTGGGGCTTGTGAGTTGAACCTTTCTATCTTCGTAACAACTGTGTCCCAACCACTCGTCCCAGAGCTCCACCACAGATCCTCAATTGACAATTGACCTCAATGAATCAATTGATTCATTGATGGATTGGCCAACTCGGGCATGACAAAAGCTGGGCCTTCTGATTTCCAGGGTTGTCTGACTAGAAGGCCTCTCGGTGCTGTGCTTCCTCTATACAACTCTTCTGGCTAGGCCATCTCCTTAACTACCTGTAGGCTTCTGGGTTTCCCCTTTTGTGCTAGTGCTATATTTGTTATCTTTTTGGGAATACGTGGGTGCAAATTGGGCTGTTTTGGTCCTATTAATTTAAACATTTTGACTAGAACTCTTATCCTCCAGTTTTCTAAAATTCAGTGGCTACATGAAAACTCAGGATGGAAGTAAGTAGTAGTAGGCCAAGTGTGGGATTTAGAGCCAGGAAGATCTAGATTCAAATCTTGCTTCAGTTCTATGACAGCAAGTCATATAACTTTACTATGCCTCAGTTTCCTTTGCTAGCTCATCATTCACATCACAAACCTTGACTACGGGTATTCTGCAAGGCTCAGTTTTGGATTCCTTTCTGTTCTCCCTCTACACTCACTTTTTCGATAACCTCATTAGCTTCCATAGGTTTAACAATTAATATTATGAAGATGATCTTCATGCTCAATTCTACCCAAGCTTTCAACTCTGGATTACCAAATGCCTAATAATAACATTTCAAATTGGATGTTCCAGTAAACTCAAACTTCACATGAGTAAAACCAAAAATATCTTCCTTACATTTTCTCCTAAATCCTCCTCTCTTCCAAACTATTTCTGTCAAAGGCACTGCCATCCTTTCGATGTCTCAGGTTCATAGTCTTATCCTAGACTTATCCTACTCTTATCCTAGACACTCTCCTTCACTCTGTGTATTCCATGAGGTGCTAAATCTTGCAATTTCTACCTTCATAATATTTTTCACATCCTGTCTGTGGTAGAACCAGGGTTCCCTTGTTTTCCTCAATAGGAATTAGTTTTCCCTAAAAGGTAACAAAGTTGCCCCCTGGGACTTGATTGGCTCCTTCCTCCCTTGTAACAACTTCTTGCTCACCAAAGGGTATTTAAAAAGTTACATCCAGGTGGAGTTGGGGTCACTATGTTTCGGTGGGTTTCTGAAGACCACATAAATCATTCTTTCTCTACAGACCAGACAAGTTTCCATTGTGGAGACAGGAGTAGACTCTAGAAAAGTTAAGCTCCACTATAGCCTAACATTTAGTGTAGTCAACAGATTAGGATGAGACAAGATGGCCTTGCAGTTCTTATCTTCTTTGGGTTGGGAAAAGAGAGCTGAAAATGCTAAGTGTTGGGTGATTAGATGTGGGTTCACTTAAATGACTCCTGGTTGGACGAATACTCTCAATTGTGTGTGGAGGAGTCCTGTCTGGTCTACTTAGGCAACTAGGTGGCTCAGAGGCAGCTAGGTGGTGCCATAGTGCACAGAGAATAGGGCCTGAAATCAATTAAGATCTGACTCCAAATTGAGTCTCAGTCATTTATGAGCTGTGTCTCTAGCTGTGAGTCAATTAATCTCTGTTTACCTCAGTGTCTTCAATGGCAGAATAAGGATAACAGTACATGCCTTGCAGAGTTGTGAGGATCAAATGAAATAATATTTGTAAAGCACTTAACATAGTGGCAGGACATAGTATATAAATACTTCCTTCTCTTCCCTTTCTCTGGGATAGGGAGCAGGCTCTTGTTCCCAAGGACTGGGTACTAGAAGAGACTGCCCTAGAAAGTAAAGAATCAAGTCCAACATTCCCTGGTTGTTTACTCTTTTGTATAAGCTGGACTATCAGCACAGTAAGACTGAAAACGAACAGGGAGAATGCATTGAGCAACTAGAGAGAGAGGTCTCTGCTTTCAGAGGCTGTGTAAGCTATGAGGCAGCAAATGGAGGTGGTAGATACCAGGTGACAGATCTCTCCTAAAAGAACCAGGTACTGACGCACGTCAGTCAAGTACTCATTCTATGGTCTTTGATAGAGAGGTTTAAGTTCTTGCTGAGATCAGAGCTATGAGACATAGAAATTCCCATCAGTGGTAAGAAAGTTCCAGGATTCCTATTACTGCTACTGCTACTGATGACTCCTTGCCCTAAGGGGACAGGAGCTTCTGTGGTTGCAGAAGTTCAAATAGAAACTCGATGAGTCACACAGGAGCAATGGCTCTAAGGGCATAGTCTAAAGGAGCCAATTTGAGGCACTATAAGCAGACTTCTGCAGGCTGAGGGAGTTCTTTTAAGAGAGTCAACTAAATTTATTAGAGCTTCCAGATAAGGAATGTTCTTTATCTCTTGGTAGGTATCTGAGATGTTTGCACATAACCCCTATAAAGATAATTTCTCATTGCAGCCGGCTCTCCTTGAGGATCTGAAAGGAAGAAGGAGGGAAGTTTCTGAAGGAAATGGGTTTGAGAGGTGGCCCAGCCTATATCTCTCTCAACATTTCCCTTCAAACAACTTTAAAATAATACCTAAATAAAATTTTGGAGTAGCACAGCCAACAAAAAGTCAGGGTGAGACATTTTTCTGGCCTAAAAAAACTTAGGATGTCTGTAAGAGAGGTCTGTGATCCTGGGGTGGAGGCCTGTCTGGGGCACACCCACAGGGAGGCAGCCACACTAACAGCGGCAGCACTTTTCAGGAGCTCTCAGCCCAGAGACAGTAAGGGGGTCTGACAACCAGTCACAAAGAGATTACAGGGGACCCTTTGCTGTCACTGAGTGTAGTTGGCACTGACTGGAAACTATATTACCCATTTGCAAATCCGGATTGCAGTTGCAGAGTGTAGAAGAGCATGTGTGGTTGGTCATAAGGGAGTAGGGGCCCTGGTCACATTTACATGGCAGACAGGAGCACCAGCGCTTATGGCTGCGGGAGGGCCAAGAAAAGCACTAGCAGTTCTTGTGGGTGCAGGGAACAGGGGCCCTTCCCGGGTAAAAACCGTAGCACAAAACAGGAAAGTGGGGACCATACCTCTCTCTCCCTAGATTATATCACCTTGGAAACACCAAAAACTTGGAGACCCCCATTAGCTCTGAAAACAGCAGCACAAAAAAGCCTGAAGTTTGAGATAGTGCCTCCTCACCCGCAGGTGAGCAGAGCTCAACTTTAACATGAAATTTAAAGTTAAGAAACAGGCTGGGAAAAGGAGCAAACAACAACAAAAAGGGAATTTGATCATAAAAAGCTACTACAGTGGCAGAGAAGGATAAGACACAAACTCAGAAGAATATAATAACATGAAAACAACTACTACCAAAGCCTCAAAGAAAAATGCTAATTGGACCCAAGCCCCAAAAAAAATTCTTGAAAGAGTTAAACACAGAGATAAGAGTGGTAAAGGAAAAACTGGGAAAAGAAATGAGACAAGAAAATTATAAAAAGGGAATTAACAGCTTGGTTTTTTAACAAGCACAAAAATCCACTGAAGAAAAGAACTTCTTAAAAAGCAAAATTGTCCAAACAAAAAAAGAGGTACAAAACTTTACTGAAGAAAATAATTCCTTAAAAATTAGAACTGGGCAAAATCAAGGAAAAATAAAACAGAATCAAGAGACTGAAAAAACGGAAGAAAATATGAAATATCTCTTCTTAAAAACAAAAAATTAGGCAACCGAAAGCTAATGAAAATATAGGAGAAAATGTAAAATAGCTCACTGAAAAAAAACAAATGCCCAGGCAATTAGATCAAGGAGAAATAAGCTAAGAATTATTGGACTATCTGAAGGCAGTGATCAAAGAAAGAGTCTAGGCATCACATTTTTAAAAGCTGTCAAGGAAAACTGTCCCACTATCTTAGATCCAGAGAATAAAATAGAAATTGAAAGAATTCAACAATCCCAAAAGGAGGACTCCAGGAATATTATAGACAAATTCCAGAACTCTTAGGTCAAAAGGAAAATACTGCAAGCAACCAGAAGGAAGCAATTCAAATATTATGGAGCCACAGTCAGTATAACGCAAGATTTAGTTATTTCCACATTAAAGGAGCAAATGGCTTGGAATATGACATTCTGAGCTAGAATTATGATCAAGAATAACCTACCCAGCAGAATTTAGTATAGTCTTCCTTCAGGGGGAAAACTGATATTTAATGAAACGAAGGACTTTCAAGCATTCCTGATGAAAAGACCAGAGTGGAATACAAAATTTGACATTCAAACACAAAACTCAAGAGAAGTATAAAAAGGTAAACATGAAAGAGAAATCATAAGGGACTCGTTAAGGTTAAACTTTTTATATTCCTATACGGGAAGATGATAGATGTTAACTCCTAAGAACTTTATCATTATTAGGCCATTTAAAAGGAATTTACATAGATAGATGGCATGGATGTGAGTTGATTATGTTGGGATGATCTTTTTAAAAATAAAAATCAATTTAATAAAATTTAAAATGACTTTTTAAATTAAGAAAGAGCAATGCACTGGGAGAAGGACGAAAGGAGAGGGAGAATGGGACAAAATTTCTTACATAAAGGAAGCGTACAAGGAAATTTTTATAGTGGAGGGGTGGGCAATGCTTGAACCTTACTGTCGTATGAATTGTTTCAACATGGGAAGAAAACACACACACACACACAGTTGTTTATAGAAATCTATCTTACCCAATAGGTAAATAGGAGGGAAAGGGGATAAGAGAAACAGAGTGAGGGTGGTAAAAGAGGAGTGTATTAAGGCAGGCAGTGGTTAGAAGCAAAACAGACTTCCAAAGAGGGACAGGATAAAAAGAGATAGAAAAGAAGAAACAAAAGAAAATGAAATGGAGGGAAATATAGTTAGTAATCATAACTGTGAATGTGAATGGGATGAGCTCATCCATAAAATGAAAATGAGTAGCAGAATGGATTAGAAACCAGAATCCAACAGTATGTTGTTTACAAGAGACACACCTGAAACAGAAAGATATATTCAGAGTTAAAATAAAGGTCTGGAGCGAATCTAATGTGCTTCAGCTGAAGTAAAAAAGGAAGGGGTAGCAATCACGAAATAGACCTAATTAAAACAGATAATCAGGGAAAATACATTTTGGTAAAAAGTACTATAGACAATGAAGTAATATCAAAAAAATTTTAAGCAAGTTTCTCTCATAAAGGCCTCATTTCTCAAACATATAGGGAACTGAGTCAAATTTATAAAAATAAGAGCCATTCCCCAATTTATGAATGGTAAAAAGATACGAATATGCAGTTTTCAGAAGAAATCAAAGCTACCTATAGTTATATGAAAAATGTTCTAAATCACTTTTGATTAGAAAAATAAAAATTAAAAGAACTCTGAGGTTCTACCTCACACCTATCAGAAATGACAAATGCTAGAGTGGATAAGAGAAAATAGGTATGCTAGTGAATTGTTGGTGGAGTAGGGAACTGGTCCAAACCATTCTGGAAAACAATTTGGAACTAAGCCCAAAGGAATATAAAACAATGTATACTCCTGGTCCCAGGGATACCACTTCTAGGTCTGTATCACAAAGAGATAAGAAAAAGGAAAAGGACTTATATGTTTATATATATTTATAATTTTTATTTATATTTACAGCAGCTCTTTTTATGGTGGCAAGGGGATGGCTATTAACTGGACAATGGCTGTGACCCCAAAAAATACAGAAAAAAAATACTGAAGAAAGCAGCACCTTAAAAAATAGACTAACTCAAATGGCAAAAGAGCTCCAAAAAGCCAATGAGGAGAAGAATGTCATGAAAGGCAGAGTTAGCCAAATGGAAAAGGAGGTCCAAAAGACCACGGAAGAAAATACTATCTTAAAAATTAGATTGGAGCAAGTGGAAGCTAGTGACTTGATGAGAAATCAAGGTATTATAAAACAGAACAAAAGGAATGAAAAAGTGGAAGACAATGTGAGATATCTCATTGGAAAAACCACTGACCTGGAGACTAGATCCAGGAGAGATAATTTAAAAATTATTGGACTACCCGAAAGCCATGATCCAAAAAAGAGCCTTGATATCATCCTTCAAGAAATTATCAAGGAGAACTGCCCTGATATTCTAGAACCAGAGGGTATTATAGAAATTGAAAGAATCCACAGATCACCTCCTCAAAAATATCTCAAAAAGAAAACTACTAGCAATATTGTAGCCAAATTCCAGAGCTCCCAGAGCAAGGGGAAAATACTGCAAGGGATTGAACAGCTTGGAATACAATATTCCCAAGGTCGATGAGCTAGGATTAAAACCAAGAATCACCTACCCAGCAAAACTGAGTATCATGCTCCAAGACAAAATATGGATTTTCAATAAAATAGAGGACTTTCAATCTTTCTCAGTAAAAAGACCAGAGCTGAATAGAAAATTTGACTTTCAGACACAAGAATCAAGAGAAGCATGAAAAGGTAAACAAGAAAGAGAAATCACAAGGGACTTACTGAAGTTGAATTATTTTGTTTACATTCCTACATAGAAAGATGATGTGTATGATTCATGAGACCTCAGTATTAGGGTAGCTGAAGGGAATGTGCATATATATATATGTATATATATATACATATATGTATATATATGTATATATATGTGTGTGTATGTGTATGTATGTATGTTTGTGTGTGTGTATTTATATATATGTATATGTATATACATATATATACATATATGTACAGAAGGCACAGGGTGAGTTGAATATGAAGGGATGATATCTAAAAAAATAAAATCAAATTAAGGGATGAAGGAGGAATATATTGAGAGAGGGAGAAAGGGAGAGACAGAATGGGGTAAATTATCTCCCATAAAAGTGGCAAGAAAAAGCAGTTCTGTAGGAAGGGAAGAGGGGGCAGGTGAGGGGGAATGAGCGAATCTTGCTCTCATCAGATTTGACTGAGGAGGGAATACCATACACACTCAATTGGGTATCTTACCCCACAGGAAAGAAGGAGGAAGAAAATAAAAAAGGGGGGATGATAGAAGGGAGG